>JAFIRS010003182.1:0-151129 GCA_018342105.1 Gonioctena quinquepunctata | reverse complement strand
CCTAAGTGAGAAAGTTCAAAGGAGGCAATTCTTTGTCGTAAATTAAAAAGGGTCTTTCATGTAAACAAAAGCTCTTTCCTTGAAAAGTTACACGCTTCCAAAAATAAGAAAAAAAATATTTTTTTTTTCTTGAAATTGCTGAAGAGTTGAAAAATGGCATTTTGTGGGCACCGATAAGAAGGTTACCTATGAATATTTTTTCAATTTTGTTGTGATCTTCCAGAGGTGAGAAACATGCAACCCCAATTACATTTCTCACCAGTACTTTTTAAAGAAACAGAATTTCCCAATTAAAAAATATATGTTGAAAAGAACGATTCATTGCAAAACTTGTATAACTCCAGTGTTGTGTCCGTAAAAGCAATAGTTTCCTAATAAAAAAATAAAATACAACAGTGTGCATGAAAAAAATCTAGTAGGTGGCTGTCACCTGTTCTAACTCCTAATGTAGGCATGTACCAGTACCAAGTTTTGTTTTAATAGAATATCAAATTGAAAATACAAACAAAACAACATTATGTGTATTACAACAAAGAAAAATGCAACAAGTTCAAACGGAACGGAGTTATGAAAACTGCTCGAAATGACCACTTCCAACCATTAGACAGGAATCAAGTGTTCGTCTCATAGACTGGCGCAAACGTTGAAATATTCCTGGTGTGTTTTGGATTGTCTCGCAGGCTGCAATGATGCGATTCCTTAAATCATTCACACATTCAATGGGAGTCGTATAAACCAAGGACTTCAGGTGACCCCAGATGCAAAAGTCCAAGGGGTTTAAGTCCTGCTCTTGAGGTTGAGGTCCTGCTCTGCCTATCCAACGATTTGGATACACGACGTCCCGACGAGCAGTCATGCTGAAATGGACAGACGCACCATCGTGCATAAACCACATTCGTGGTCGAATAGCTAGTGGAACATTTTCAAGTAAAATGGAAAGCTGTTCCTGGAGAAAATTTGTATAGGTTGCACCAGTTAGCCTTAATGGTAGAAAATACGGTCCAATGATATTTTCACCAATAATTACGACCCACACTTAAAGTGAAAATTCATATTGATACCGACCTTCTTGAATTGCATGTGGGTTATCTTCGGTTCATAGATGATTGTTATGGAAATTTGTAATCCGTTGCCTTGAAAAGTTGGATTCGTCAGTGAATATTACGTTTTCTAAAATTTGAGAATTTTGGGTAATCATTTGAAGACTCCATTGACAAAAGTCTACTCGATGGGGAAAATCTCGCGGCAAAATTGCCTGGACTCGTTGAATATGGTGGGGATACAATTGGTGATCCTTTAAAATTTTCCAGATCAATTTATTGCTAACATTTAGTTGTTATCAAGTTATCTTGTACTTAATTCCGGACGATCTTCAATCATATTGAGAACCTCTTCCTCCAGTGCCACCGTTCTTATTACACAATCAGTTCTACGTTTTTGAAAAGTCCCTCTTTCACAGAGACGTTGGTAAAGATGTGCAAAAATTGTGTGATGAGGTAGGTATCACGCGCTGAGGATACATCTCTGCATAGAGCCGTCTAGCTTCCAAATAATTTCTATTGGCACGACCATACATAAAACGCATATCGTCCATTTCAGCGTTAGTGTAATTATTCATATTGGAGATTCAAAAGACACAATTGAACTTTCAATCAACTCAGTCAACTTCTTTCTTTTCAATCAACTCCTTTTCATTCTAGATGACATGTACCTACCTAAAATAACCCGTTTTCGAAATATTCTACATCCAAAAGATGGGTATTTTTCCACAGAAAATATTGACAATATTTGTCTTTTGTATCATATTTAAAATTGAACTTTACATACAAAATCATATTAACCCAATGATAATACAAAAAATAATATTCATTCGAATCCATAATAGAAGAAAACAATAATGAATGCAACAAATGTCAAATGCGCTTGTAATTTTTACCAATACACACTCTCAATCTATTTCGGAAATTAATCTCCACACGTTCCAGCATGACTTCTGGAATTTCCCTGAAAGCAGTACGAATTCTTATATATTTCCAGGAGTTGTAGGCGGAGTATGATAGACAACCCATCTAGAAAAAAATCCATTTTTGTGAAGTCCGGTGACCTTGGCCCTCTTCTACTTATCCACTTTTGACGGAATTCGTTATCAATGTATTCCTGCACAACAGTAATGTACATGCACACCATCTTGTAGCCACATTCTCTGCCTCATTGCCAATGGAATATCATCTAATAAATTTTATAACTGACTTCGCAAAAACCTTACATATTTTCTTCCATAGAGATGACTGTTAAAAAAATGGACCAATCACTCGCTGTCCACTTAGATCTCCCCAAACATTCAGTTACCAACGTTGTTGGTGATTGACATATCTAACGAAATGATAATTTTTCAGTTGCATAATAGTGCATATTATGCCGATTTAAATGGTCATTGTTGTGGAACGTGGCTTCGTCCGAAAAAAGAAAATACTAAAAAAAACTCATGAAACCCTCGGACCAGAGGCCCTCGGGTTTATAAAATCGTCGTCCTCAGGTCATAAACATCTACTTTATACTCTTGGTACATAAATAACTATCAGAACATGTCTACCCTAGAGGCTTATGTAACGTGTTGATTATCCTTCTTTGACCGTGTGATGTGGCTTGCATTAGTACATTAAAAAGCCTCTACATATTATTCAAGCCTAGAGAATGCCTTCTAATGTGTCGTACGACATCAGGAAATTACCAGGAAACGTCACGAGTGTTATTTCATAGCAGTTCAATATAGATTTCGAGTATTTTCATGTTTTCCAATACACACAAAAGGTATGGCTGAATATTTCCAGATTTTGCAGACTTGACGGAATAAGGAAATGTTTTATTGTACTACGCCCATGTTTCGTAGCAGACAAGATGGTCGGCCTTAATATTCATGAAGCGTCCCATGCAAAACGTCTGCTGAATCGTTTTCTACTCAAGTCAAGATTGCACAGGAACATCGTAAACTAAACAACGTAAAACGAATACTGGTTTAGGAAGTCTTCCGAGTTGTTTGCATTGAATGAAATGGTTGATGTTTCAGCTTGATACGAGATTAGAATCATCGTTGTTGAAATTGGAGTTTAGTTTGGTTACAACGTGTTTTATGGCCCGATGTTCATTGGATAAGAGAAGAAGAAAACATGAAAAAAATGGGTTGAATACAAAGCAATATATAGGAACAAGTTGATGGGATGCAAAATTAGAAATGTAAAAGGTGGACCTCTTGTAACTGAGCGCTTTGTTTTTTTTTGTTTGGAAGGAGAGCGTGTTTGTCATTTATAATAACGCCTTCCCTGGTAGTCATTTCCATTTTTATGGATTTAGAATGAAGACAGGTAGATATTTATTAATAATAATAATAACATAGTCTTTATTTCATGGAATATTTCATATTTTTATACATAGTCAAAATACAAAAACCAAAAATGAAATAGGCGTCAAAAACAAGATCACATTTAACCATGTGAGTAGGATTAGAGCTATGTGAATGTATGTAGGAAATATTCGTCAAGAGAGTAAGGTTCAATGTCGATAAGTAATTTCTTTACTCCCTTTTTGAATTTACTGATGCTATTCAGACTTTTTATATTGTTTGGTAGTTTATTAAAGAATTTTTTAGATGCATATGATGGATGCTTTTCTGATAGTACTAATCTGTGTACCGGAAAATTCACATTTATATTTCGTGTTGGATATTTATGACTGTGCCTATGTTCAGTAACATTTGTGTTCTTGAACAAATACAGAACACGTTCATATATATACAACGCATAAATTGTCATTGTGTTACTTCTTTTGAAAACACCTCTGCATGTTTCCCGAAATTTCATTTTAAACATAGCTCTAATCACTCTTTTTTGAATACAGAAAAGGTCATTAATGTTACTTTGACATCCCCAGAATATTATTCCAAATTTAGCACAGGATTCAAAATTTGCATGGTATATAATTTTTAATGATTTTTCGTTAAGGTATTTGCTTATGACTCTAATGCTATAGCATATCTGGTTCAGTTTTGTTCCTAAGCTTAAAATATGGACGTTCCAAAGTAAATGTTTCTCTATGAAGACTCCCAGAAATTTGGTATTATTCTGAATTTTGATTTTATTGTTGAGTAAGTTTATATTTTCTGGAGTTTCAATTCTCTGTTGTTTGGTTCCGAATAATATAGCGTTGGTTTTCTCAACATTTAGTATCAATTTATTTTTTGTAAACCATTCATAAATGTTTCTTGTGATGTCCTGAGTTTTTCGTATTCGGTCTGGATAGTCCGGACTTGAAACTATCAAATTAGTGTCATCTACATAATTAGTTAGGTGTGCATGAGTGTCATTTAAGATATCCAAAATATCATTCATGAAAATTATGAAAAGTACTGGTCCTGTAATGCTACCTTGAGGGACCCCTATCTTGGTATGCTGTAAGTTAGATTTGGTTGCATGTCCATCAGTTATAATTTTTACTCTTTGTTGACGATGTTTCAAATAGGATTCAAACCAATCTAAAGCATTTCCTCTAATACCATATTTTCCGAGTTTAATCAGTAGGTAGTCATGATTCAAACAGTCATATGCTTTAGAGAGGTCTAGGAAAATACCCAGCACGATTTCATTATTTTCGAATGATTCAAGGATTTTTCAGTGAACTGTGTGATTGCTGTTTCTACGGATCTGCCTTTTATATATCCATGTTGACTTGTATTGAAAAACTTATGACGGTTCATATGATCCATTAGACGATCACACATAGCCATTTCAAAGAGCTTAGAGAATGATGGTAGGACACTAATTGGACGATAATTTTCGAATTGTTCACAATCCCCTTTTTTATGGATCGGAGTTATTAGTGCAATTTTAAGTTGTTCTGGGAATACTCCATATTGGAGTGAGTTGTTCATTATATAACATAGTAAGCTTGCTATTGATCCTACACATAATTTTACCGGCCATGTGCTTTTTTTAGTCTATTTCCTAAAACCTTAATTTCATTTATTGATACTGGTTTGATGAACATCGATTGTGAGCTACTTGGGCTATTACAACTGAATTGTTTAGCTTCTAAATTTTCTAACAAACTAGGAATTATATTTAGAAGGAAGTCATTATACCTATTTGCAACATTGCTTGGTTCACCATTGAAAGCCGAATCTGTGAGATTTTGCTTTCCTACAATTTCATTGTGAATACTCCACATAGTTTTCATTTTGTTATCTGAGTTAGTAATTTTATATTCATAGTTTTCTTTTCTTTTCCGAATTAACAATTCATTGTAATTTTTTTTCATATCATTATATACATATTTAAGTTCTGGGCGGTTGTTTGATATAACTAACCAGACATTTAATTTATTTCTACACTCTTCTATTTCAGGATCTTTCCGGGAGGTTGATTCTTTACTTCGATTCGTTTTATAGGAAACAATCGTTGAAAATGTTTTGTAGTGACTCATGAATTTCTCCCATTGTTCATTCACTTCGTTTTCCTTCAAGTTATATATGTCTGACCAATTCTGATCAGCCAGTTTTTTAATGAAAGTGTTTTTGTTCTTTGCCGAGAATGTTCTGATATATTTAAAAATTCTACTTTTTGTTTTATTTGTGAAACAGCAAATTTTTTGTGCAGTGTGATCTGAAATAGAAGAGTTCAGAATGTCTGTTGTATAACTGTCTTTCAGGTTTGTGAAAATATTGTCAATACATTTTTTCGAAGTTGGAGTTATTCTTGTGTATTCCTTGATGGTGAACACAAAAGAATAAGAGTTCAATAAATAATAATATACATATTGAAAAAAAATACACCAACAGTAGTATTCCGAGTATAAAAATATACAATCATTTGAATAAAATCCCAAAATTTTTATAATAACAGGTAAAAAAAAGAATATGAAATAAGTTTATATTGCAAAAGGGGAACATTATCAATTGAATAATGAATAGAAAGAAGTTTCTCAGAATTGAAGAACGCACAACAATAATGACGTTGTAGTTCAATGTCCAGTGTGGCTTTAGTCGGGGAAGTAGTTGTTTTCTGTTAGATATTACGAAAAATAACTTCATTATTGTCGTGGATTTATCAATTTTGATAAAAATCTTTCTATCCAATATTCAATTCAGAATGTTTTGCTTTTCAATATGAATACCTTCCAAGAGGTTATCGTGAACGACGGAACATAGTGAATAATGTTCATATTATCAGAAAAATCAAGTTTATATTCATTCTCTCGTTTCCGCCAGTGCTTTGCTCTAATGCTTGCATGAATTCAAGATTAGCTTGGAATATTGAATTCGTCCTCTTTTTTAAGTTTTCGAGGTTGTGGTTGTGTAAGATAGTTTGGGTGTGCTAACTACCTGTACCTCTATTTCAATTTTCCAAAATAGAAGAGAGTGGCCAAATATAGTAGAAACTTTTGACAAAAAAATTGAATTTTCTAAACTGCGGAGGTGGTGTTAATGGCAAACATATACGTATTATTTAACCACCAAAAACCGGAGCACAATACTATAATTACAAAGGCTATTACAGTATTGTTTTGACGGCATTTGTCAATCCAGACTATGGCCATATTTCTTGATATTGGTAAAATGGAAGAATGTCCGATGGCGGGGATTAGGTACACGGAAGATTACAAAAAAAATCAAAATCTAAACGTTCAAATTTGCCTACAGTGACCAAAACTAAAAATATTCTTTTTTTTTCTGCTTTATTTAACGTCGGCCTATTTCTGCTACCAAGGCTAAACACCGACGCCGGTGAACACACTCCTCCCAATCGGAAATTTTGCCGAATCCTCTGTTGTTCCAGAGGTAGGTTTCTTTGACGAGCTCAACATACAGTATCGGAAACAATTTATCTGGGGTATAGACAGAAATCTACACGAGCAACAAGGAACGCAATGATATGATAATACCACATAAACAAGAGCGACGCACTGCTGTGCGCCCCTCCTGTTACCCCACCCGACGCATTAACTGACCACGTGGCAATGCCACACAGCGCACAGCTCGACTCATTCTTGCCGAGCCGTGGTTGCGAAAACAAAAGACCATGACAATTATTACCTTTTGAAACATGCCGCCTATTTTCACAACCGCAGAGAAAGTACAATAGATTCGGCTATTTTTTGGCCCAAAATGGTGGTTTGTTCGAACATTTAATAAAATAATTCCGTACAAAAAATATTTAATTTGGTTTATCTTTTCTTGTAAATATTTTTTTTCTCTCCATTCAAGAAATAATTGTTTTTGTGTTAGAAATACGTTTTTTGTTTTTATTGTCTTATCGTTTGCTTTTGTTTATGTTTAAGAATTTTCTTTTGTTTTCACGGCCACCACGGCACCAAAGATATTTTGATCTACCTGTCGTCCGACAGATTAAATTGAATCAATGATTCAGTTTAATTTGTTCAAATTATCTGAAGTGAAATTATCGTCAATAATTCTTCTTCATTGCAGCGCACACATTCTGCCGACTGCTGCTAGTATGATACTGACGTCCTGAGCTGACCGCCCTGATCCCTGATTCTCCTATCTCTGTGTCGTGATGTAAATATCCCTTCCTCGAGCGAGTCGAGGAGAAATTGTAATGCAACATATAGCAAGCTATTCTTTACGCTCTCATGAAACCACCATACCCAAGATAAATACTTTCCGATACTGTATATGAACTCGGGACCGCCATCTTAACGTCCCCTCCGAAGGACGGCATATCTATCGTCTTATCTCGTGCTCATTGATAAGACGCCTCATTGATAAGACGCTACAGTTCTTAGGAACGAAGCCTTTGGTTTGGGTATACAAACTTTTGAGACGGTTTCCCCAAAAAGATTTGACATACGAAAGAAGAGTTTTCAATTATAGAATGCCAGGGCCAGAAATGTATCTGAAAATACTTTTGGGTTGATTGTCAGTAGATTTAGAATTTCACACACATCTATGAATATGGCACCAGAAGAAGTATGGTATGTTTTTTTTGGGCAATATGTGCTTTGCATAATCGATTGATGAAGAAATTATCTTCAACAGCATTCTAACAGTGACGACATATGACAAAGATAACAGTAACGTGTCAGATACAATTCCAGGAGATTGGCGAAGAGAAGAAAACAAGTTGCAACTATGTAGCCCAAATATTGTGAAGTTAAACCTGTACAGAACCGAATAAATCATATGATTTATTGCAAAAACTTAAAAAAATTCTTACATATAATTTTTTTTCTGATACCTTATGTTTTCGATGTCACCACTTTCTTCGTTTAAATTACTTGAACTCATAGTAAGTTCTTCTTGATCAAGAGTAAACAGGAGCAATTCGAAATACGTTTGGTTTATTGGAACGAAGTTCCTTATCGCGCGTTGCGAAAGGGGGCTAGACGGAATAAATTAAGACCAAAAGTTGTAACGACACTTTTTGCTATAGTGGTAGGCCGTGCGGCGTGCGCGTGTTTCTCTGTCTGTCTCTCTCTCTCTCTCTCTCTCTCTCTCATAGAAAGCAAGCCAGTTATTTTCGTTTCGTCTTTCTATTTCGCATTGAACAGTGTGGTGTCGCGACGATTATTTTTGTTGAGTGTATACAGGTTTTTGTACATAATAAATAATAAAAAATAATAACAATAATGAATCCTGACAGTGTTTCTGCACAAGTTCCGGATATTGCTGATGGAGTTAGGTAAGTAGGGATTTCATACAGACAATAATAAATGCTTATGTATTTTTAGCAAGTACGCATTATAACTTTTCTTCACTATTGTGCTAACCAAGTCATACGCGTTATAATCTCTCCATTATTGTGTGTTTAGCAAGTGTACGCGTCATAACTTTAATAAATTTAAAAGCAAATTATATTTTAATATTACAATATCAATGCGTATGTATTTAGCAAGCCGTGCGTGTTCTAACCTATACGCTGTTGTGTTTACGAAGTCGAGAGAGTATATATATATATATATATAAATATATTATTATAACTTAAAAAAAAAATATTATTACAATTCCTTCACTAATTAATCGAAAGGAACTTCGTTCCGGGTGTCCCTTGACGCCTCTCAAGTTTTTTTCCTTTTCTTCTTGTGAGCTCTTCCACTTCTTTTTATTTTCCTGATTTCTCTAACTTTCTTTCGAAATTGAATTCCCTTTACCATGAAGTCTTTATTTGCATCACGGCAAATATATTCCTTACAAAAATTCATCAATTTTCGATAGGGCGCGTTTTTTTTTTTGTATTGATCACATTTTACCCTCCACAAACATGGGTAACTTCTATAAATTTCAATAAATTGCTCTTGACCACGATATTTAAATACTAGTATGAACGTGTAAATACTGGTCGGTTTTTCGACATGCGGAACTGGTGGTCCGTCCGTCGTTCCGTGTTTTACATGCCATGGCGCGCGACTCCATCCAGCATTTACACGAAGAGATGCAAATTGAGCTTTTGGAGTCCTCGCGCCAAAACTGCTAAAAAAAACGTATGTCTAACCGACGCTGTTTGATATTTTTTGTTGCCTCAGGTTGACAGACAAATTATGTTCTAACAGATTGGTAATTTGTTGAGGGAGGTAGTCAAGTTTTGAGAATTATAGGAAGCTGATGGATACGAATGATTGGGTTCAGTTTGCGGCCTGTATACGCGCACGCCGCTGTCTGTCGGATCGCTTAATTCAGTCAACGGCATGGAAAGCGGTGCTGTGTCAACTGCGCCGTGCCCGCTGATTACTTATGTAAACATGATATCGGGGGGTAATTGGGCGTGCAATCAATGGCGTTTGCAGCCCTTTCGCGTTTAGCATCGCAAATGAACTGCAATCACACCACCTAAACTCATCCGCTTCTACATTCTCTCTTCATTAAGTCAGCCACTATTTACCACTGTTTACTCGAAATTATGATGAGCTGATTCCGTGCGGCTGGAATACATTTTAATACGATAACCAGATGGGGTGTTGGAGACGAGGCGTGCGCTCGGGGTACTCGAGGAGTCACACAGTTCGATCGCAAAAGCTGACCAATATCTTTCTTTTGAAATCTGCATTACAGAACACACAGACACATAATAGAGGGCTGATTTGATAGGCCATGAAAAATGTCTCATTTCTCAATACTGATATCCACTACTGCCTATACGATAGGTCTATGTTGAGTCAAGTATCTATCGAAAAAGAACTACTCTCCTGGCTAATGCCTCGACGAACATTGGATTACATTCGATGGCAATCGTGCAAAGTCCTACAAGATTACATTGCAACTGTTGGTTGCGAAATGGATAAAAATAGTTATTACAAGCTTTTATTTAACTTTCTTCGTTCGTATGTCATTCTTACCGGTTCAAAATTTGTAATCCATATTTGGCGCACTTGCCGACATCCGATTGAGTGAAATGTGACAATGCATTATAGTATTTTTGTTAGAAAAAAAAATGGCGGCTCCAAGATGGCGGACAATGGGTTTTTGGGGACGAAGATTGTGAATTTTTTGTCAAAATTCAAAAATTCAAGGTGGCGGACAAGTTTTGTGATTAGATTGAAAATTGGGATCGGAGATTATGAATTTTTTACATTGTAATAAGTCATAGTGCTTAAATCAGTATGTTATTAGTTCCTCGATAAGTACAAAGTATTGCGAATAGTATCAATCTCTCCAGACAGACAGCAAGAACTGCAAGTATTTATTCGATATTCAAGGTATGCTCACGGCTTAGTTGTGACGATAGAGAACCCTTAATTTGTCAATACACGACACTCGATAACTGGGTTATTAGAATTAATACGAATTAATGTTTATTTATGTGGATATTAACTAGGAAAGATATATATTGATATGATATCAAATATATGTCAACTATTGAAAGAAGAAATTTTTTATAAAATGATACTTATACATTACATGAATACCTGCTATGGTGGTTTTGCAATTTTTCTGTGCACTTTGCATTTCTGAAATCTTCTACCATCTTATGTTCGACGCGGCTCATCAAAGAGTTTAGCAGTGGAGCTTTTCAAATAGACATCAATAAGTTTCCAACTAACCATTTAGATTGCACAACCTATAAAAAGAATAGACATCAAAATCTACAAACAAAATCTTAGAATTCAAACAGATAAAAATTATATATAAGCAAGAACATCCTGTATGCTAACTTAGAAACTCAAGGGAACATGACAGGGACATGTCAAATAATTTCTCATGAAAAAATGATAAAATATCAAATCTGAGAACAGAAAATGGTTGAATAAGAATTTATAACCACTTTGTATAAATAATATTAAGTATAGAAATATAAGCTGTATATAAAATAAGTTTCATAGTGTAGAATAAGAAAAGTTGCTTTTAAAGTTGTGGAAACTAAAATTTCGTGCCCAAAAACAAAAATTATGTTGCTACGGAGGAAAAAAGAAAAAAATTTGGAGATACTTAGAAAAATGTTCATCAGATAAATCAATCCAAATGAGCAGAACACAACTGTGAGAGAAATTCCAATCAATAATCCAAACCAAGAAACAGCCTACAACTATTTGGGCAAGAAACCACTAACCTGCTATCCAGATCACATTCCATACAGGACATAACCTACAATAAAAGGGGGCTAACGTCGGACAGGTTCACTTTCCAAAGCACTGGACACAGCCAGGAGTCTTCGTGAGTGCAACAGGTACTTTTTAAAAACACAAATAAACGAAGTGATATCATTGGTATTATACACTTTTTGGGGTCTTTGGTAATATTTATCCACAATGGTGAAATTTATTTCATACTTATAACCACTTTGTCAATGTAGCCTGTGAATATTTATTTGCGCTTTCATTATATTGCGCATGAGCAAGTAATGTGATAGATTCAATTATATTTATTACAAGCTAGATATCGTAGGAGTAGGATTTTGAAACCTTTGGAAATTCATTTCAATAAAAGGAAAAACAAATTTAACTATTTTCTGTTTTGTTATTCATCATTCGATCATATCACGAACTATATTTTCATGAAACAATAACTTGACTTCAAACAAAGCAACTAGATGGCGCAACTGAACTGCTGAGCTGTAGGATGATCATATCTCGATAGGCGTACCGACTGAGCTGTAATAAGGAAAGGTAAAGTGGTGTTTGAAAAAGAGTAAGAACAACATAGCCAGATTTTCTATTATTATGATAAGTATTTTTTTAAAGAATCAAGTAAAATTCATAATAATTCAAATCAATCAAGCTTACTATCATAACAAATTGAACAATTATTGTGATAAAATTTTTGTTGGGAAAAAATACATAATGGCGACTCCAACGTGGCGGACAATTTTTGTGATTATGGTCCGATTCTATTCAAAATTGGTATCTAGGGGTTTTCGGCATCGGAAATTATGATTTTTTGTCAAAATTCAGGAATTCAACATGGCGGATTCAAAATGGCGGACGAATTTTCTGATTATGGTCCGATTCTATTCAAAATTGGTATGTGGGGGTTATTTGGGTCGAAGATTTTTTTATAAGCTTTCATTATCTATAGTTTCACCTGGCTCGGTGTATGTCTGTCTGTGTGTCTGTCTGTCTTTCTGTAATCAAATCTTGCAAGTTAAACTTCGACCCACTTCTAATCGTCCGACTGATTTGAAATTTGGCAGGTGTACATAGTTCCGGTAACAATGCATTATGAAATTTTTGTTAGAAAATAAAAACAAAATGGCGGCCCCTATGTGGCGGACAATTTTTGTAATTATTATCCGATTCTATTCAAAATTGGTATCGGGGTCGGAGATTATAATTTTTTTGTCAACATTCAAAAATAAATCAGATTGAAATTACTGAACTAGTTATTTAACATCATAAATACTAAAAAATAAAAAAATAAATGAACGAAAAAAAATTAATAACAAGCTTTTATTAGTTATTAAAAAAACAAAACTAAAAAGTAAAAAAAACATTTTTAAAGACAAGCTTTCATACAAATGCACTAAAAAGGAAAAAAATTATTTCTTCCGTTGTTTGGTCTAGGTTATTCCGTGAGTAACAGATTCAGAAGCTTGCCGCGGATACAAAATAGTTGATCTTGCGCGGCAAGATTTTGAATCTGTTACTCACAGAATAACCTAGATCAAACAATGAAAGAAATTATTTGTATAAAAGCTTGTCGTCAAAAATGTTTTTCTATAATTTTTTCAACAACAGTATTGAGTTTTTATAATATGATCAACGTGGCATGCCGTGTATCGAGAAAAATTGTCGGAAATATATATTCTCAAAAACCAATCTCTGATTTTGAATTCCTAGATACTCCTCTACTCTTCAAGATTCATATTACTTATTTTTCACACCACAATAGTTCATCACTATGGTTTTTCTCCGAGCTGAGGAACAGTATCTAGATATAATTGTATAACCAGTTCGGACAAGCTCAGGAAGATTAGAGTGATAGATTTTCTATGAAATTATTTATGATAAAAATGGTTTATAAAATATTGACTTTGCTTCCAGTGCTAATCTTAATGTAATTATAATATTCTATGAACGTATCTCAATCTAATTATATCAGATTGATGCACGAACCGCTGATATCCACGAACAAAACGAGAGCAACACAAAACAATGAAAAAAAATCAAACTGTTAATGAACGAGTATGACAGACATCATAACATTGAAAAGACAATTTCCGGCGCAGTTATGATTGAAGCAAATGAGCATCGTGATTGAACAAAATGCTAGCCAGCCTACTGCCGGGCTTTGTTTGTTTTCACAGTGTGCGGGTAAATTATTATATCCAATGAAATTTGAGCAGTCACATCATAACAAAGCGTCTAGGTTAATTGGTATGCGGGTACCAAATGATATCGAATACATTTTATTTCATTGTATATCCAATTAAAATCACGTCATGAAATATAATTGGAGATGACAGGAACTAATAGATATCTTTTTTCTCAATAGAAGAGCATAGCATAATCATAGTTTTTGCAAAGTTATCGCTTAAATTATAGCAAATATACTATATTTTGGAAAATCAATAATATGAAGAAAATTTTTTCCTGTTTTATTATAAACTACCCATTAGGGAAAATATACAGTGAAGTTCAAACATGTTGCACCATAGAGACTTTCTTTCAATATGGATTTTTCATTGAATATTACTGATATGAAAAGTTGGTGCATTGTGTGAAATATAACTACGTTTCAGGGGCTTTTTATCTTCGACAATTTCCTACCCAAATTGATGAAATCAAAACAAAAAATTCTTTTAATTCTCAATGAGAATTATACGAGTTTCAACAAGTTTGGAGAACGAGGTCAACTATAGTCCCCGAAAAGGTTTTTCATAGAGAAATTGTGGAAGAAATAATACTTCAGTCATTTGGTGCTCAGAACGGAGGTTACTTGGAAAGTTTTCCGAGAGTTTTGAAAATTGTTTTTTTTTTAGATTTCGACGTGCTCTTTCCGACCTTTCACTTTGCCACCTTGTATCTTTTTTTATATTCACCCTAAACATTTTCATAAATTAATCAGAATCAAATCAATTTCGCATAACACTGTTCAAATTCAAGCATATTTGAAACATTTCTGAATTTTTTAGGGACTCACAAACTTCATGTTTGTTGCAACGATATTAAACACAACTTTAAAATTTCGCAATAACTATTTTTAAGGTAAAACAGTAGTAATGATAATATGCATATTGAAAAACAGAACATGAAATCCTATTTGAATAATCGCGGATACCCATGAAAAAACAAATGAGGGTTAAAAGTAAACATTATGATATTTCGATATCATTAATTTTTCATTCTTGAATAATTATTGTTCGATTATTAAATTTATTTGATTTCAAATGCCTCCTCCAACACAGTTAAAAAAAGCCGAGAAGACAGAATAAGTTTTGATATGTGGATTTAACTATACCTAAACCAGTGCGTGAAGCAGCAGATATTTTCAATGAACGACATTCAGCCTAATAAGTACACTATTCAACTGTAAGTAGAATTTCAATTGATTTCCAAGAGACAGGGTTGTTTGATTGTAAATATAAAAATGTACGTACCAAAACTGTATGTACTGAACAAAATCAATTAGAAGTACTTCAGGCAGTTGTTGAAAACCCTAGCAGATCCACCCAAGAAATGTCTGCTTATAAGGGTGTAAAAAAGATTGTTAAGAATATTATCAAGAAAAATAAATATCATGCCTTTAAGCCAAAGTTTATTTGCACGTTTCAAGAACAAGACTATGCATTGCGGTATTACTTCTGCATGTGCATTGAAGGAAAAATAGAAGATCAAGTGATTTCCATAGACACATGATTTTTGAGGATGAATTCACGTTCACAACAAATGGCGTTGTCTCTTCCCAACATTGTAGGTGGTGGTAGGACGAAGATCTAAATTTTGACATTGCCAATAAAACCCAGTATTACCAAAAAACCAACATGTGGTGCGGTATTATTAACGGCAAATTAATAGGGCCGTTTTTTTTTCGCAAAAATCTTAATGGTGATACCTATTTACAGTTTTTGGAAAACGAAATGACGGATTTTTTGGATAATATGAGTTTACAAGAACGATATAAATTATGGTTTGTACATGATGAATAATATAGAATAGAAGTTTATTTTGCAAAAAAAATAAGTATCAAATAAGTACATCGAATATATGTTCAAAATAAACAAAATAAACAACAGAAAGATCTCCTAGAGGTTTACACCTGGTTGTGAGGATAATGGGTACATACCTAAACTAATTTTAAAAACTATTTCTATATTATATTACATATATTACATATAGATTGCAAAGTAGATAGAGACTCTCGTAGACTTTGATGTCAATACACGAGGTTAAGATCTTCAGAATAAGAGATTGAAATAGTACAACTATTTGAGTTAAGAATAATATACATATACAATTGAAATATCGTTAAACCATACTGTTCAAAATAAACAAGAACAAAAAAAGTACATTATAATATTACAGCTATTTCTACATTAGATTACATATACATTGGAAAACTATTCGAATTTAATTTCTGTCAAACAATTCATGTATGTTTGCTCGTGAGATATATTTTATATGATCAATCACTTTTTTTTTGAATAACCTGATAGATTTTTCAATTTGAATAGTGGGAGGTGGAGTATTGAAAAGTTGGGGGCCTAGATAGTTGAAACTCTTTTGCCCTATTGTCTTGAATACAATTGGGTGGAGGAATTGATGTCACGCTCATTCTGCTAGAATTGTTTCTGAATGGTTGAGTTGGGAATTTGGTTATCAATATTTAGGATGGAATACCGATCCACGGTGGCCTCCTCGTTCTCCAGATCTCACCCCAATTGTTTTTTATGGGGATGTTTGGAGTAAAAAGTATACAAGGATCGACCATTTGATAATGTTGAGGAGCTTAATTCGATATGATTTCATTGCAGAAATATTCCAGCAAATATATTGCGATCTACTCTTAGTGTTAACATTCTATAATTTTGAATGAGGTAAGGTGGCAACTTTGATCTGTCAAAATAGGCGAAGGTTTGGTGCTTACCTGGATTCCATTTTTCATCCCTTTCTCGCCTCTTTTGATTGGGGTTGCAACCTCCTATTCACTGTGGGGTATGGACTGTATATCTGGTTGTTCAATGAAAATGTAGTTTCCAAATTTGGCACTTTATATGTGACCGAGCGAGTTTTGCGATTCAATTATTACCACAATGAGTACACGTTTTCGAGATCGGCCATACTGATTTCCGAACATCGAACTTCGAACTGATTCTTCGCGGTAAAAGCACCGAATTTGGCCCACTCTGACAGACAGAAAACATATATACCGGGCGTACCGCGAAGATGTGAATATTATAATTATAGTTAATGTTTAAGAATTTGATTGAGTAAATGAGAAAAATATTCAAATTGTTGAATTGTAGAATTATATTATATACTAACCTAACTTAATGATAAATGAAAAAAAGGGGGAACTTAACACTTAGTGAATTTTATGATCAGACAATTGCATACATTGAACGAGGAGGTGGACATACAGAGACCCTCCGTTAATTTTTTTACATATATATTTCTGTACAATTTAAATATTCTCTGTTCTAATTTATTTTGATTTGTTAACCGTTAAGTTATAATGAAAATAAACCGATAAAAATTGGCAAAACATCGGCACCACATTCAACTACGTTTAAAAACATTGTATTATTGCTTTTGAGATTTGGGTGCTTTTAGTGCATACATTATGGATACATTGTTTTGTTAATATTGATCAATAATAATAATAATAATAATAATGTTTACTTTTAACCCTCATTTGTTTTTTTCCATGGGTGTCCCCGATTATTTCAGTATGATTTCATGTTTATCGATTGATTTGTTAGTTTTTTAATAAGAATTTGAAATAAAAAATTTGCACTTCAGATTAGAGTTTTTTAATATGCATATTATCATAACTACTGTTATACCTTGTTAAAAATGATTTTTGCGAAATTTTAAAGTTGTTTTCAATATCGTTGCAACAAACGTAATTTCCTGACGAATTAAAAATCTAAGTTAATTTTACAAATATGCTTGAATTCGAACAGAGTTATGCGGAATTGTTTGATTTTGAATAATTTATGGAAGTGTTTGGGGTGAATATAAAAAAAATGGAAATTATTAAAACGTTATTTTTGATAAATAACGTTTTTGGGAAGCCATGTTTTGGTATTTAGGCATAACTTTTAATTCTAAACAACTTTTTTCAATAACATTTTGATGAATTTTCTGAAAAAAAGTTCTTCATCTTGAATGGTTCTGAAGTTATGATTTTTTCTGTGGGTCTATGCATGACGTTATTTTGACACATAATTTGATATGTCAAAAGCTATTGCAGATAAGTCTAAGAAACTCGGGTGCGTTATATAGACAATTTAGCGACGAATCCAAAAATGTAACAAGAATGGGGGGTTGTCATTAAAAAAAACAGAACTTAGTTGTGTATCTTATTTGGAGACATCCTGTATATAGAAAAAATCTTTTTAGAATGTTTCTCTTTATCGGACTTATTGTTTGAATAAATGATAGTTTAAAAATACTAAAAATCATGCTTTTATAGAAAACCAGTCTAAAAAAATGTAAAAATAAGAAAATTATTTTATTTTAAAAAAAAGCGTGGGGTGCAAGGTATCGCCTCGGTATGTAATGTACTATATAATTATTGATACATGCACCCCACGCTTTTTTTTAAATAAAATAATTTTTTTTCTTATTTTCTATTTTTTTAGTCTGGTTTTCTATAAAAGCGTGTTTTTTAGTTTTTTTAAACTATTATTTATTTCCTACTTTTTAGTGTAATTTATTTATAAAAGCGTGTATTTTTAGTTTTTTTCAAACTATTATTTTTATTATTTATTTGCGAATAAAAAAATTATATAATCTTAATAAATTAGGTAATCATAATAGAATAATTTTGAATAGAATCAGACTATAATCACAAAACTCGGCCGCCATTTTAAAGCCACCATCTTGAATTTGCCAATTTTCACAAAAATTTACCCCAAAAACCCCGACATACCAATTTTGAATAGAATCAGACCACAATCACAAAACTCGGCCGCCATTTCGAATTTTCCAATTTCTACAAAAGAATCATAATATTCGACCCCAAAAACCCCCACATACCAATTTTGAATAGACTCAGACCATAATCACAAAACTCGTCCACCATTTTGGAGCCGCTATCTTGAATTTTTCCATTTTGACAAAATAATCATAATATTCGACCCCGAAAACCCTCAGATACCAAATTTTGAATCGAATCAGACTATAATCACAAAACTCGGCCGCCATTTTAAAGCCGCCATCTTGAATTTTTCAAATTTTACAAAAGAATCATAATATTTGACCCCAAAAACTTTCACATACCAATTTTGAATAGAATCAGACCATAATCACTGAACTCGTCCACCATTTTGGAGCCGCCATCTTGAATTTTTCAATTCTTACAAAATAATCATAATCTCCAACCACAAAAACTCTTGGATTTTGAAGGGAATCGGACCATAATCACAAAACTCGTACGCCATATTGGAGCCGCCATTTTGTGTTTTCTCCACACAAAAACTTCTTAATGCATTGTCACCGGAATTATGTAGACCTGCCAAATTTCAAATCATTCGGACGTCTGGAAGTGGGTCAAAATCGCGCCCAAAGGAGTCGGTTACAAACAAACAAACAAACATACAAGTGAAGCTAATATAAAGCGATAGCTTGGATAGAAAAAAGTTATGGAGCTTGCATGAACCCCTGGGTCACCCTGTATATAAATCTGGAAATCTAGCACCGTTGTCGGTATTTTCCCTTATATTCTACCATTTGGTTAGCGCACGTCGATAAAGTAGTCGAGCAGCGCTTTTTATTCCGACTTAATTTACAATCATTGAAATTTCGAGCTGAAAATTTATTTTTATTAAAATAAATTATAGCTTATGTTACTCAGAAGTAGTTCAGCTTTTTATTGGAGACTAGTTGACCCGACAGACGTTATCCTGTTCAAATTTCTGTAATTCCCTAGGTTATGCCTTTGACCCTGCCCATTTCCCATTATCCCGTTTTTATGTTGTCCCGTTTTTTCGTTAACCCGTTTTGCCGTTATCCCATTTTCCAGTTATCCCGTTTTTTCGTTATCACGTTTTTCCGTTCGTTATCCCGTTTTCTCGAAAAAACTTAGCCAAATCGGTCCAGCCGTTCTCAAGCTATGAGCTTACCAACACAGACATTCATTTTTATTCCATATTATATATTGCTGAAAACTTTTCCAGGACAAAGAAATTTCCAATAACTTTTCTAAAAATCCTTTCTTTCCCCAAAAACCTCAGTATTATGAACATTCCAAAAACAATTACCGAAATCGGTCCAGCCGTTGTTTTTATAAAATAAAAAAAAAATTACCCTGACCTTGATTCGTTCCTGGGACCTTCTGCTTGGTAGGCGCCAGTGTAACCGCTGGGCTATTTTTTTTTTTGGAAATAAATGACTCAATGGTTTTTTTCTTCGCCAAATTTCTTATATAATCGAATTTTCCAATTTTCAAGCAATGTTCCTATTTTTTTTCGTATCAACCATCTTCAGGCTATTTATTACGAACTTAAAAAATAATTAGCCAATTCGGTCCAGCCGTTCTCAAGTTTTGCGCTTACAAAGAATCGAGCTTAATTTTTATTATATAGATTTTTTTTAAATCGGTTCAGTAGTTCCAGATATCACCCCCTACATACAAAAAACAAATGTCACCCCTTTGTCATACATAATAATCAATAAAACTTTTTCCAATATCATTAGAACTCATAATTTTTCCGTTTTCCATGAAAATATAAAAAATTTACAGGAGACCTATAGTTATTCTAATCCCAATTGCAGAGCCGGATTGAGAGGGGGGCAAACGGGGCCTCCACAAGAGAGGGGCCTCCACAATATACATTTTTAGGTAAAATTTCCTAACAAATACCGAAGGATATGCAAAATTATATATAAAAAATCTGACAACGAAAGAGCAGTTCTCCCACCTTTTCCCTCATTTTTCGTTTTAAACATTCAAAAACATGTTTCGTATTCTTGTCAAAATCCATGGTTATTATTAATCTTCGAACTGATGAATCATGTGTATATGCGAGAAACAATCACCAAGTAAAACATCATACTATTATACAAAATATTATATCGTATCGAAATTAGCTGTAAAAACAAAAACAATTTAATTTAAAAAATATATAATTTTTTTTTTATTAAATGAAGGATTTTCTGTCGATGTATTCTTCGAATGACACAAGCAATCTAGATACACAATGAAATTCAATAATCATAAGCAAAAGAAAATAATATTTCAATTTATGAATATGATTGCATCAAATTATTTATGAGAGCCCTGTGCGCATTACATAATAGAACAAAAGTTCAAATTCTGTTGACTATTTTTCTGCCGATTCTACAAACACTTTGCCCGTCTATACCTGTTTTTCCTATTTATTGGCGTTGACAAGTGTCCGCTGAGTGGCGCGCTTGTAACAGAGAAATCCCCGAAATCTGGAAGTGTGAGTCTAAGAGAAGGATGACATTCCGCAACAAATGTAAATCCTTCTGAAAAAGGACTTTCAAAAAGATCAATCTAAGATGTTCTACTATCAAATTCTTAGAAACCAAAATTTCAGAGCTACATTATCAAACATTGAAATTACAGTGATTATTTTTTGACATTGCTAGAAACCAATGGAAACGTTCAATTCATTAATTCATATACGTTTTGGCCAATCAATAGTGGGAATTATCTACCTAGAAAATTGTCGCGGGAATAATTTGAGGTATTTTGTTTTTATTGTCTGGCAACCTATATTTTTAATTTGACGTCTGTCATCAATTCGCATGAAAAGTGTGTAATGAATCAAAACCGGTTTAGTACATTATATAATTTTGCAAGGAAATGTGTTTATGATCGTAACATCAAAAAATAATCTAAAGAATGCCACACGAGAGTTCGATATAGTAGAAAATAATTATCTAGATTTCTTTCTCAAACTTGTTGGCAATAGCCACTCGAGCCAGTTGGTCTCTCTTATCTATTGCCTGGCAACAAGTTTTCGAAAATCTGTCGAATTATTTTCACTCTCTTATGATATTACAACTGAGAATGTGATGATGTCAAATTGCACTGGAAAGCGCTCATTTTCCAAAATGAAAAAAATAGGCGAATTACGATGAGACAAAGCCGCCTATCAAAGTTATCGCTTCTTAGCATTGAGAATGATTTTCTCCGGATGCTGAATTTGACCGATATCATCAATGATTTTTCGTCGATGAAAGCTCGCAAGAATCCATTCGTTTACGCTGTAATTTAATTCATTTCTTGTATTTTATTATACCTACATATGCTCGTGTCGAAATAATTTGATTTGTTCCGCAATAAATGAAAAAAAAAACTTGTTTGAAAAATAATTAGGGGCCTCCACTCCTTTGTTGCCCCAGGGCCTCCACACCTTTTAATCCGACCCTGCCCAATTGGAACGGCAATAAAAATGAGAGCACTACCCGGCAAATGGGAAATTTATATACTACCAGTGTTTTTACTTTCAAAGCGTTCCTGGTACAATCAGAAAAAAGTTCTGGCGTGTGTTCCTAGTTGCCCAGATTATTAGTAAAGGCGCTATCCAATATATTTGAGTAATAAAAGCTCGGCTAGCTGGATTGGACACCTGTTATCTGAATCCGCATGATTTACGCAGTTCACAATATTCCTCAATCAGTGCCGTGTGTTGGTGAGGTTAGGAATTATCCACTGAAAATAATTTTATCAATATTGCTTTCTGGAGACCTTTCGAAACGAATAATAAAATTCAGTTGAGGTAACATGTGTCTACTTTTACATGGGGTGATCAAATGGTATGATTGTAAGAATAAGTAATTGAAAAAATACCACTGAAAAATAATATACCGACGCCTATGTCAAGGCGGCAACTGCAAAGAGAATTCCTTCCCGAAACTTTTTATGTCGGTCCAATTGGGATAAAAAATCCTTTTTTTTATACCCTTGCATAATATTGATATTTTGATATTCTGGTAATCATCTCCGTTGTTGTTTTCAATTACATGCACGATTTCAGTTCATCTCCTAACTTAAAACACGTTTTTTAATTTAAGCTATCTCATTCCACCCGAGTTTCAATACCCTCTGAATAGTATACAATGTTGAAATCTTTCCATATATAATACCCGTCCGTTTCATCTTCATTGTTTGCGTTTGATGAGCGTAAACACGAGAATAACCAACTGTATTTGTTCAAGACGACCTCCTCCAATGAAAAAATGATATCCGTTTTGTATTACTTTCTCACGCCTATTCGTCAGATGTAAATGGAGATTTTTGTTTACGAAAACCATCAGATCGTGCGTACCGATTCTTTCTCGCCCCTATTGCAAATGATTTCGACTGATTTGAAAGAGATACTTACTCAATTGAGAAAAGCATTTGCCTTCCTAACAAATGCAATCGAATGAAACAAGAAACAAATAAAAAAAAGATCAAATAATACATATAATATCTAGAAGGTTTGTTGGGATTTGGATCAATTTGGCTGAAGAAAAATTATTGTTTCCCTGCCAACGTTTCGAATTTTATTTAATTCATCTTCAGGCATGTGTAACAGTGAGTTTTTGTAAGTTGAGGAAGTTTCGAAATGAGAAAGAGACCAATTAGAAACAATGAGCCACAAGAATTATTGAAACATTTCCAATGAACTTGAATATAAGATAAAAAAAGTTAATTTAAAAAATCAAAAAACCCGACTGCGTAAAAAGGGTACATTAAAAAAAGGGGAAACAATATGACCAGAAAATATTGTCAGAAAATTATGTTTTAAGTGATTAACTATCAAACATAATACTGTAAACAATCTCACCCAGTCGGAGGCATCTTTTTTTTTTTAACAATGAAGATATATTAATGCCTCCGACTGCGTGAGATTGTTTACAGTATTAAGTTTAATAGTTAACCTCGTAAAAAATAATTTTCTGGTCATCTTGTTTTATTTCACGCAGTCGTGTTTTTGATTTTTTAAATTAACTTTTTTTATTTTACACTTTTTAGTTGGGATTATGAGACGGTAATAATCCAAAGTCATTATTTAAATTAACTTTTTTTATTTTACACCTTTTAGTTAGGATTATAAGACGGTACATTTTTTGTGGGTGATTGGCTATTATAACTAAGACGAATTTGATCTCTAACGTGTTGCAATTGTTTCTGTCGCGATGCCGGAGACTGAGTTTGGCGACGTGTACTTTCTTGTCGGGCTTGTTTGGTTTTACGAGAAGATTTGCACATGACCAACGACGTTTTTGAGCTCTTAACATTGTGAGTTATATAATATCAGGTATACAACAAATAGATAGAAACACTCACCATGTGTACTGAATCATACACTAGCAAAGTACATAAACGATTTCACCAATAACAAATGAATATACTACAACATATAATGAAAATACAAGTTAATTATTGTAATAGAATGCCCAGACTATTCAGTGAAGAGCGGTGTGGAGTTCTTTGGACCGCCTTGCTAGTTTCAAATTTATTTATGTTCCAAGCAAAGGTTTTAGAAATTGTAAATTTGAATGGACTCCAGAATTTTTTGTTAAATAAGATAAAAATTAAAATTTCCTATTCAATAATAATTCCAAATAAATAATGTTTCCTTCTGAATAATACAACAATAAAACAAATACCAAACTTATATTAGTCTATTTACAAATATACATAAGGTTTTGCTGTATAACAAATATGTAACATATATATGCTGTATGACAATTTTTCAGTTTCCAAAGAGAAATATTGCTTTTGGTAGCTGAACCTGTCGGCTTTATCGACGACGATGTTCTGACTGCTGTATGAGATGTCGGCAGAAACTCGAAACAATTATTCTTGTGTCAGGATTGTTTTACTGAAATTTAATTCAATACTCTTCAACGCACAGTTGTTACAGTTGAGTGTACTCATCAAGAGTTATTGCTTAAGATTATTTGAACATACAAATCAGCTTGTTCTGAGATTTGTCATTAATATTCAATACTGAATTTGAAGTTTCATGATTAAATTTTGATTTACACAAAAATTTATCTTTGCTCTATATAAAGAAGAGAAAGTTGTTCTGATCTTAATCAGCCAAGACTATACTTTACAAAGAATAAAAATCAGAATTCAGCACAATTAAGTTTGAATAATTTGATATGCGAAAATGACTTCAATTTCAATGCTACAAGCATATAAGAACCATCTTCGACCAATCGTCAAATACTTCTTCATAAAGGTTTTCCGTATGATAAGAAATATTCCAAACTCCAAGAATGTACATATATATTTATGATCGCTTCACCTAAATCAGAAGCAAAATCACAGCTCGGTGATAATTATCACCAAATACGAAAACATACCAAAGATATATCCAAACGATCATAAAAAATATATTATATTCAACTATCTTGTGATTGACACCAAAAATATATCTAAATACGAATTAAGTGATACCATATTTGAGAAACCCTCTTTAAACCCCAATGAAGCCTTGTCAAAGAAAGCAATCTAGACGGGACACTGATATCTTGATTCAGTTCGATATATCACATGTGATTTTCATAATTCCGCCAGAACTAATTTGGAAAATAAATATGATACTTCACTCAAATCATTTACCTGCTTGACCTTATTAAATTTATCCGCAATATACTGAACAACATGGATAGATGATTTAAGATATCACTTCTTTCTGAAGAAATATTCACGTTCTCGTTAGAAAATATCTGAACGTGACATCCAAAAAAAGAATGGCCAAAAAGATTATTCTTACATACCTTCATATCACACTGAACTCACTGATTTGAAATCACTTTCGCAGAAGAAAGGAAGATGCTCTAATTCATTGGTTATTTCAACATGAACAAATTCTACTTCATTACTCAATGGCTGATAAGTTTCAGAACACACAATAGCTCGATCGCAGATCGATCGGTAAGGGGCGAGAATCGCACGCTGCATCCTTTTTAATATGATCGTTCTGTCAAATCCCTCGCGTTCGTTCATATTCTTCTCAACTCTAATGACTGTTGCCGTAAGATGGCGCTAAGATTTTCAAGGGATTCGTCGATTGGAGTTAGTAAGATAACTTGAGCTACTCTTATTTTTTGTATCCTGAGCATATCAATAAGGAATGTAACAGATATATCGTTACAAACAACAAAGTAGATGGATATTTTCAGTCACTAACGAGATACAGTCAAACTCGGTTATAAAAAACAACCGAGGAAAATTGTTCAATCAAGCCGATAATTTGCAAATTTGCGGTGGGATTCCCCTATTTCTCTGTTAGGGATTTGTTAGATACATGGCGTGGTGTTAGTACGTGTTCAACTGCATTGTACCAATATCCCTACTACAAAAGCATGCAGAAAAACAATTGTGGTAAAAAAATATGATAACAAATCATTTCGGAATTTGACTCATCAAGTTGAGGAAGGACGTGTTTAATCCATCTATGTCTCTTCTGGTATTGGTGGAGAATTTCGATCATTCCGCTAAGAAGTATTTTTGACAGAAAGGGTCTTTTATCAAGGATGATGGGGTTTGTAAAATGAAAAGTTTGACCATTTTCTCTAGTATGTTCTACTAGAGCGGTGAGTTTTTTGTGTCCTTAACGTGTTCAGATACGCGTTTTATTGAATACCGACCTGTTTGACCAACGTAGCGTTTAGTATAATTGTTACAGTTAATTGTAGATTGTTGATCAGTAGAGGTTTGTTTTTTGTCGTGAAAAAAATAGTTTCACAAACGGTGTTGTCGTTTAATTTTTTTTAAAAAAATAGTTTTCCATGATTTCAAAGGAGTCTGACGATCGATGTTTGTTATGTTACTAATATGTTCCAAGAAAACTCTTAGGCATTCCCCACAATGTTTATTACCCTCTCAAACAGGGAAGATACATGTTTCTGACCCATGAAGGTCCATCATCAGCCCAAAACGAAGACTAGTATTATGGGGTTTGGAAGTAGAACATATAAAGGGATGAAAAGTGTATTTTTTCAAGAACGTTGAAATCCTTTCATGTTCGTTATGACAATATAAAAACAATCATAGAAAAAGTGGAACGCCGAGAAGCCGGATGTCTTTGCTTGTCGACGTGAAGTTGAATATGTTTTTATCATAATTTTGCACAAACTAATCGACCGATCTATATTGATCGAACGAGAGACGATGTTTCTCAGCGTTATTGAGGGTGGATAGTATCAAATTGTCCATCCGGTATGTACCTTTTTAGTCACATTGAAACATGGTACAGAAACCTTAGTGCCCGCATCAAACTTGCGCTTGTACAATTTCTATTAAAAGCTTTTGAAATTGATGAATAACAACTATCGTGCTTATTATATGGGATATTTTTTTTAACAACCAACACGTGATGATTCTCAGCGGTTACCCATTACACATCAAAAAGTACACAATGCCTATCGGAAGCTCAACGTTGACTTGCATATCATTCTGATGACTATTGTCACAACAAATAATGATCACTATTATTCGAACGCTACACTGGAACCCTGAGTGGAAACTTTCAGCTAATTGAAAACCAAATGATAGCCCATATGATACGATTTTTATACAAATATGAGAGAAGAGATCATGTACAGGCTTAATCTACCTTTTGCAACCCGTGAGTGACGTGTGTATGATGCCATTTTATTAACCGACGAAACCAAAAAGGAGGAGGTACTCTAGTCGACCCGTATATTTTTTTGCCATCATTTTTTTTATGTATGATCACGCATAACTTTCCACTGAGGCGTCCGATTCCGATAATTCTTCCTCCAGTGGATAGGGTTTTCTTCGAAATTGGTCCCATTCAAATTTAAAAGATGAAATCCACTCCTAAGAGTAGCAAAATGAAGGATATTGATCACTCACACTCTGAATTCTGGTCCGTTAACCGATTCTATCAGGCATAACTTTGTACTGGGATCTTCGATTTGGATGATTTTTCTTTCATCAGATAGGGTATACCTCATAGTTGATCATATTTGGATTTGGAATGGAATTATCCACCCTAACGGGTAGAAAAATAGGGGATAATTGATTTTTCACTTGTGAACACATATGTAGCATTGACAGACCCTCCTACATCCGTCAAAATGATAACATTCTATGAAAGGATGAAATTATATACAAAGTGATGAAATCAACTAACCAGAACTCTCAAAATTAATTTACATTATATAATAAATAATTAAAATAGAAAATCATATTATTTGATTGTTAATAGTTGAAGTAAGCTAGATAAGTAAGTATTTTGGAAGTAATCAAAAATTGAGTAGGTAGTAATTAGTAGATTTCAGCAACAAAAAATTGAAAAATAAAAACTTTTTAACGAAAAATTAAACCGACGAAAAAATCAACTGAAAAGCAAAAAATAAAATAAACCTTAGTCTAAATGATAGTTGAGCTCCTAAACTAATGTAAGTAACTGATTTTGAGTCGGCGCCAAACAAACTAGCAATTGAATTAGGTAAAGCGTAAAATGATGGCAGCAAGATGCACGGCTGCGTTTTGATTACTTCTTTCATAGATAATGATCTTCGATAATTGTTTGTTTGGCGCCGACTCAAAATCAGTTACTTACATTAGTTTAGGAGCTCAATTATCATTTAGACTAAGAAGGTTCATCTTATTTTTTGCTTTGCAGTTGAGTTTTTCGTCGGTTCAATTTTTTGTTAAAAAGTTTTTATAACAAATTGCAGTGGTTCAAAATTCGAAATAAAAATTGGAAAAAATTCAAAAACATTGATGAAAAACATTGTAAGAGTCGCCAAAATTTTGGAAACCGCGAAACAGCGAAGGAAAGGTAGGTGATACCTTTTTTTCTGGCTAGATAAGGATTTATCAAAATTCTGAAGGAAAATTCTGTTTATTTTTATGAACTATCAACTGCAGCGGTTGTGCAAGTGGTTAGATAAACATGTATTTTTTTAAAGAACAGTATAGGAATTATTTTAGCAAAATAATTATAAAAAACTTTTTAAAAACAAGATTTTATTCAAATGCGCTATAAAGTAAAAAATAATGGCTTTGGATATGCGACGTAGGTTATTCTGTGAGTTATAGATTCAAGAGCTTGTCGCGCAAAGTTTTCAGTTCGACAAGTTTTCGAATCTATAACTCACGGCACTTGAATAAGGTTTTTTATTAATTATTTTATCTTGTGCATTTTTGTTAAAGCATCGTTATAACGAGGTCTTTTTCCTCAAAGTGCTGAGCTATCTAGTTCGTCAATGATTCTGAAGATTAATTCGTCCATCATCCTGAAATTTTCAATTGATGAATTTTGCCAAAAAATCAATAATCTTCGACTAAATTCATAATCTCCGACCTCGAAAACCCCGACATACCAATTTTGATAGAAACGGTCCATAATCAAAAACTCGTCCCCAATTGGAGCCGCCATCTTGATTATGAATTTTGACGATAAATACATAATCTCCGACCCCATAAACCCCCACATGCCATTTTGAATCGAATGTACCTAATTACAAAACTCATCCGCATCTTGAATTTGTGAATTTTGATAAAAAATTCATAATCTCCGACCCCGAAAACCCCCCTATACCAATTTTGAATAGTATCGGACCATAATCACAGAGATCGGCCATCTTGGAAACGCCATTTCGATTTCAATGTATTTTGACAAAAAATTCAATAATCTTCGACACTAAAACCCCCACATACCAATCGAACCATGAAAACAAATCTCGTCCGCCATTTAAGAACCGCTATTTTTTTTCTCTAACAAAAATTCCATAATGCATTGTCACGGGAACTATGAACACCTGCCAAATTTCAATCAGATAACTAGAAGTAGGTCAAATTTAACTTATTAGATTTCATTTCACACATCTGGATAGGTGAAAGTAAATAAATATTTTTCCAAATGAATCTCAAAAACTCTATTGGATGTACTACAATTTCTGGTCAATTATATTTGAATGATGTACAAGTCGATTCAATAAATTTAGTAGATTGTAGTAGAATTTTTAAATTTATCTACAACTCCAAATTCACTCGTTGTGCATAATGCGAGATTCCATGAGATTACTAAGAGCAATCATTAATAATAGAAGATTTGACCATGATAGCAGGATTTGTGGATAGCTTAATTATTTTTAGAACAACGTTCCCAGATTGAAAAGGGCCAGGAATGTTCGAGCTATCAAAATTAGTCAAAGATTCAGTACCAAACGAAACATCAGATAATTTCCACGAAGCGATGTATGATGTACACATTTTGCAAAAATTAGTTCGCTTCATTGGTAGAGTTTATGAAATCATATGAATAATGTATTTCAGAGCGACCTGAGAACGAATTTTGTAATTTACCTAATTTAAGTGCCTTAAAAAATGTTATATCACGGGGATTATTGAAAAAAATTGCGCAACAAAATATAAAATATCTTTTTCTGAAACAAATGTATCACGATGAAGGAGAAGAAGTTGTGATTAATCACCTAACTTAAAAATTGGAGAATATAAAACAGAGTTACTAAAAATAGGAAAGCATTTACTAAAATCATTGATGATTTAAAAATAAATGTTTAGTCAATCAAGTGATTATTTATATAATGGTTAGAAAAATAAATAATATTACATTAATTGTTGTTTATATTTTTTGTAGATTTATACGTTGTATTTTATTAGCCTGTTGGAAATCTGAATCATTTTGTTTATGTTTAAAATGCATCAGTATATATTAACGCAATTATTCACAATTATTATTCATAAATATGTGCATTTCAAAACACAGTTCAATTCAAACCCCCGAGACCCTCGCGCTCTCGCTTATTTGAATCACGAGCGCTCGCTTGAGGCGTTGCCACGATTCTCGTCCTTCCCTCTCTTGCACTTCTCTTACGCAATGATCTATGGCAATAATTTAATAACTGTATGGCTACTCTTGTTTATTTTATTCTATAAAATTTGTTACTTACCTATTAATAATATACTAGTTTTTCAAAAAGATCTGAATGGAGGTTTTCAGTTATGCCTTAAAATGTGGAGTCCGCGGTAGCTCACTATATAGGGATTACGTGTTGAACGTTGCAACTCTGAAGCCTTATATCTCGCTTTCGGTGTGGTAAACGATTCCAAAAATTTAATATGATACAGGTAATAATGTTAACTAAAAGTGGTATGAATTTAAACGAAATCTGATTGGAAGTGAATATTTTACTTTTCGCAATTGGTGATGAAAAGTGAGACATTTGATAACGTCAACCAGTTTTGAAAAGTGTCACTTTAATTGTCAAAATTAGAAAATAGTTATTTGTTCAACCAGTTGGGAAAAGCACTATTTTTCGTGATGAGCGCATTTCTGCGGAACGAGCAAAGCGAGAAAAAAAGAGTTACGGAAAATAGGGTTTTCCAAAGTGTTTCACACATTTTTTCTAATTTATGATCCTTTTTAATTCAAGTTGGAAATATAAAAAATATATATTTAAAAAACTGAAGAACGCGCTTTTAACGCACTAAAAATTAAAAAATAATTTTAATATTCAACGACTATGCCGAAAATCATGGGGTGCTTTTTGGTAACGTATCTTTGAGAAACATAATACTTATAGAGGAAGATCACAGAGCCTGCAAACCACCTCATTTTAGCGAAGCTGATATGTAGTTGAGAACGTATGCGTAATTGCCAGCTTGAAATTGAGAAATGATTAGTTGTGGGATGAATATTCAAATGAAAAAACAAATCATTTCTCAATTTCGATGGGAAAAGTAAAAAGTAAATCGTCAGGCGTGGGGATTTGAACCCTCGCCAGTTTTTGATATCAGAGCTTAGATCTTGCGCCTTAGACCGCTTGGCCAACTGGACGATATTAATTGTCAAACGCATTACTATACTTCAACGTAAGTGAGAAAGTTTTTGATGTACTTTTATACCTGCTACCCGTAAAAGGACCCTTCTTTCATATACGTAGTTAAAAAAATGGCTCAAACAGTCTTTATTTGGAATATTAGAGCATTTTTTTGTGTAAATTCCTCTCCTTTCACTGAAAATTGTTTTTTGTATAATTCCTCCAGAATTTGGAATATCGATCTGATTGTTCATGAACATGGGTCTAGAAAACAAATGATGAAACAAATGTAGTGACGACAGAACAAAGGAGGGTGGCAAACAAATCCCCCAGATATCCGACTGTAAACGGGAGCGCTGAGAGAACACCAGGTGTCGTTCAGCGGAGTTAATACAAAACCACAACATCATACGCGAAGTTTACTTTTATAATCTGATTTCGTAAGGATTATTTGAATATTTATATACATAAAATGTGAATGGAGCGCCGCCTGGTGCATTAGCAACTTTTCAAACTGACTTCCTAATGGAAATGTGCAGACAACTCATACATAACATCCCGGAAATCTGATTTTCCATGAAATCTGTTTTCCGTGAAATCCCTATTGTTGTGATTATGCATGCCTACATACAGTTTCAGAGACCAACTTGTAGTACGCCAATAATAATCCTTGATTTCCACTAGTTTGACTAGTATTCAATTGGAATTATATTGAAATACTCAAATTCCTGCAAATATATAAAATTACAACAGAATACTAAGGCCCGATTTCACTAACCTCTTTAAACGCGTTTTGTTTTAATTGAACTGTGATTAAGCTTTCTACATGTCATATTGGATTTTACCAGGAACTATAAACCGCGTTTAGTTCTAAACGGCGTTTCCGCTTAAAACGGCCTGAATTTGGCCAGTTACGGAGTTAAACGACGTTTAAGTTCGTTTTGAAAAGTAAGGTTAAGATAGGTTTTTGGTTTTGTGGTATGATATATTTGTTTATGGTTTAAATTGAAATTTGCAAAAATGAGAAGGGCGTATTTGTTAGCTTTTGAAGACAGTGATAGTGAAGATGAGTACGTCGCTCATCGATCTCGCTGGATAAGAGACAGAGAAGATCATTTTCATAGTCTGGAACAATAACGATTTTGTGACTAGGTTTCGGCTTACTAAATTTGTATTCTCTACATATTAAACAAACTTCTAAATCAAATTAGACATCAAAACAATGAAATATGCTATGAAAAAATGGAAATATGACAGACCAAGGCAATAATTTGCCCTTAGACATATTAAATGAACGCGATTTACTCAGGATTACATGCTCTACAAAAGTGCCTATTGCAACGTAGCTGTAATCTGAACACCGAACACCCACAAAAATATCACAAAACATGAGCCAAACACGAAAGCTGTCGGTTTTCAATTTTTAGGTTATATTGTCACTTGGCTTTGGCTCCTCTAACGAAATCTATGCAAAAATGACAGGAAACGTACATATTTTACAATGTTGCCAGTTTTTGACTGTCCTTAAACTAAGTTTCAATAAACTCGGTTTAGCTTTCGTCTGTTTGTGTCGGTGAAACTGGATCGAGTTTTATCAAGATTAAAATCTGAGTTTAGTGGGAACGGAGTTTATGAAAACGCCGTTTATCTGTCTTGTGGTGAAATCGGGCCTAACAAAAATTCACTAACTTACGATTACCCCTATAATATTTAGGCGAATATCTTGAAATGTTATATTTTCTAGGATAGAAATAGTTCCTATTTGACAGGGTTTTTCAAATTTGACTTATTGAAATACTTTTTGTTTTCAATCTATAGGGTGTTTGGTTCAAGAATGCAAACTATATTGAATAAATGAATATTTCTAACATTCTCGCCTGGTATAGCGCTGAACAGAGTGCTGTACCATCCTTAGGTTTATTAACAGTCAATACGGCAAGTTTAGTCACAGGTCTCTCGAAGATACCATTGGCTCTTTTCACCTGACCATCACGTGCTTTCGTCACTTCGATGATTCTTCCTCTCGGCCAATTGCATCTTGAGAGGTATTTACAACATATAATTATTATATCCCCTTCTTCTAAAGGACCGACTTGCTTATGCCATTTTGAATGCAGTAAAAGTTCTGGGATATATTCAGCTACAAATCGACGCCAACATTTATACGCAAACTGCTCTCGATATAAATAGTTGAATTTCAAAACCTTTGCATCATTATCCAGCTTTGCCATGGTTTTATCACCATTAGAGCAACCAACTAAAAAAAGATTCGGTGTTAACGCCTCTGATTTCAACGGCCTAGAGTTCACAATGTTTTCCGCAGACACGTTCTGTTGCTACTAAGTTGGTTCCGAGATCACAATATTCTTCCTAGGTCTTCCATTCATGAAATTCGAAAACCAGAGGATACAGTCATCATAGTCCAGTTTATGAGCAAGTTCCAGATGTACTGTTCTAGTGGTTAGGCACGTGAAAATAATTGGTTATGAGTCCCAATAAGGAATTATATATATTCGTAATATTTCACCTTTCGTCGTTTTCCTCTTGCCCTCAAGGACTTCTTTGTTTCCTTATTATATCTCAATGAAAAAATGATAAAATTTCCCTCCAATTCCACCACAACCAAGAACCTTCTCAGTATTTTCCTCGAATCATATTCATGTTGATTTCTACTGGATTTTCAGAGAGTTGGTTCATTATCTGCATGAGTTTTGGTGAATTGGAACGCCAATTTCTTATCTCGAAATTTAGCCTTCGAATGGATGAAAACAACTTGTTTCGCAATTTCTATGGCTTCCACCTCAGTATCTGCAGAATCTAGTAGGTCATCCACAGAATGATTTCTTATGATGGATTCGATAGCTCTTGGATACTTTAACGAAAATTTTCTTGCATTTGTATTCCATACATACTGTGCACAACTGGGTGACCACGATGCACCAAAAGTCATCACTTTCATAACGTATGATTCCAGGGTTTTTCAGGATTACCATCTCGCCAAAAGAAGCGTTGCGCATGTTGATCCTCAGCTTTCATTCCAACTCTCAAGAACATCTCTTTTATGTCCGCGCTGAATCCAATATGTTTCTCCCGAAAACGAAGTAAAACACCAAGTAGAGAAGAAAGCTGATCATCACCCTTCAAGAGCACATATTTCAAAGAAATTCCTTCTACGGAAGTACCTGCATCCCAAACAATTCTGAACTTTCCAGGTTTTTTTGGATTGAATACAGGGAATATAGGGAGGTATCAAACTCTTTCGTATTGCTGGGAAAGTTCTTTTTGAGTGAGTTTCCGGATATACCTTTTTTCCTTATAATATTTCAGGCTTTCAACTGAGAAATATGGCTTTACTTCTTCGTGGAGCCTTTGGTCAGTCATTGTGGAGTTCACATACATCTACTTCTATTCATTATTCAATTGAGAATGTTTCCCTTTTCAACATGAATACCCCATCAGAGGTTATCTTGAACGATGGAAGATAGTGACTAAAGTTTATCTTTCAGTCGCAGATGATTCCTCATCTGACTTTATGAACATCCTGTTCATATTTTCAAACAAATCAAACAAACTCGCTCACTTGTCTGGAACACCGTAGAAAAGTTGGCGATTTGTCTCTATTTTATAGATATTTTCATGGGCGATGCTCTTCTGAAATATCAACAATCGTTCCTGCTTTGGCAGTCTCTTCGAGACTAACCCGTCAAGTTCAGTCAACACACCCCTTCGTGGTCACTTTGGAGACCTGCAGAACATCACTTTCCAAAGACTCGTTCATTCAACGAACAGCGAGGCTTTGGAACTCATTGCCTAGGGAGGTGTTCCCCGAGGCATACAACCTCCAGAAATTTAAGAAGAACACCAACTCCTACCTTCTTTCTCTTGGTTCCCACGATGTTCTCTGAACATTACAGGATATCCCTTTTCGTGGGAACCAGAACATAAAAAAAAAAAAAAAAAAAAAACATGATAAATTATAAGACTCGCATCATTGCAGACGCGATGGTAGCAGTGCAAATATTGTCCATCCCAGTCTACATTCAGCAGCAATAGGTTGAACTACATTTCTTTCTCTGACATGGAGTGGTAAGGCTAAAGCTCCAGTTGTCCAAACCAATGAGTATTCGGGGTTTGGCATCTTTATATGATTGAGTAGGTGAATTTTTAGATAGGAATATTCTCCAACGAGCTTTGACATTTCAACAGATGGGAGTAGTGAGAGACTGAGATAATAAAATTGCTTAGCGCCTGGAAAGTCACCAACTATTGAAATGATGACTTTTTGAGAACTATTTTCCAATCACTGATGTTGACCGGTCCATTGCAGGCACAATGGTCTAACTTCTCCCTGTAAATTTAGCTCTTCTGCGATACCTTCATCCACCATCGTAACTGAAGACCCCTCATCCAAAAAAGCATATGTTGAAACCTCTTCATTACCGTTCTTCAATATGACTGGTACTATTCGGAATCGAACAGTCTGTAGAGATATTTGATGATGATTATTGATTTCGGAGTTATTTCCATTGGCAACGGCATCTTGTGGGGTAGGTTCATCATCTTTATGGAGGAGTGGATGATGTTTTCGCTGACATTGAGTTCTGTCACATTCGACAGGATATTTGCAGGCAAATCGATGGCTTTTCAGACATAATCTACATAGTTTATATTCTCTAATGACTTTCCATTTATCTGTTATTGGATATTGCTGGAATCTCTTGCAGTCTGCTACATATCTGCAGTTCTCACTGCATACTTTGCATTTTGAAACTTCATCTATTTACTTGTGAGAATTCGGAATTATGAACATTGAGTCGTCATTATGCCGTTTTTTGATTAATTTCTGAAATAACCAATGTGGGTAGAGCCGTACAGATATTAAACATCCATTCCGCAAATTATGCTAATCAACATGTTTGTAGAGTTGCCCAATTGACTTTCATTTGTGGAGGATTAGTTCGTGCATTAACATTGGGTTGTTTTAAATATTCTGACAATTTGGCAACTTGCAGTGTAACACTACATTTTTGACTGCTAACGCGAATTCGACTAATGTTTCCAGTTTTTCAGCTTTAGGGGGCGGTCAACGACGAACAGCATTGATATACCTTTCTGAAATTTGATCCGGCCTACCAAAAAGCATTCTCACAGTAGGAATGATCCGCAGAACACACTTAGGAAACTGGATACCATGGATTTGGCTGTACCTTTGAGATATTTTTGCAGTTTCAACAGATTGTCAAATTCACATGATTATGTGGATCTTTCGTAACTACTGATGAATAAATGCCAGTCATACGGATTCTCATTGAAGGTTGGTAGTTCTCTAGGAGTACACCGTCGCGCAGCATATTGTTGTTGTGTCAAAGATGATTGTTCGAAGTTATTGAACTCAGTTGGGTGATAGGCTGTAGTTGACTTTTTGTTTTGTTGCTTCCATTGCATTTCGTTCTCTTTAGTGGGTAATGAGGAAAATATGGTTTCATTCTCAACATTGTTGATACTATCCTCTATTTGCAAAGACAATAGCGTGTTTGCCAATGGATTTGTTGTTTCTATTCCTTCATTGTCCAATTCTTCACCGTTTCTTCATCCAGAATTCTTCGAGAACCTTCAGCTATCTCTTCGTCCTTTCTCAGGAGTTCTCTCTCTCTTCTTGGAGGAGTTGCAGTTTCAGTTTGCGCCTGCTGCGTGTGGTAGAATTACTTTTTGATGAATTGACTGGAACGGGTTCACGCCGATTTGAGGATTGTAGTTTTGTTTTGATTTGGCGCCCTTCGAGTGCATAATATCGCAGGGTGGACACCTCCAATGATCACCTAAAGCTACAGCTTCTGTTACATTCGTAGCAGAACCATCCTTTCATCGATTGCATACAAAACAGTGGCCTTGCTTGGTTCTTCCATGCAATGATGGAGACATTTGCTAGACCGAGTCGAATTTGAGATTTGTTGAGATTATGTGATGCCTAAATACAGTTTCAGAGACCAACTTGTAGTATACCAATAATAAATCGTCTGTTTCACTAGTTTGACTAGTATTTAATTGGAATTATATCGAAATACTCAAATTCCTGCAAATATATAAAATTACAACACAAATATGAAGTTAACGTACACATGCTCTCTGAACATAGGTAAAAAACTTTTCGTACGTGTTTTTGCCTCCTGAACACGAATCCGAAAAAATGCGGCAGTCTCATACCGTTTCCGAGTTAGAGCAATTTTAATTTTTTTTCACCTCATTTTCAAGCACAGTTTTTCGCACATTAAAAAATTACCATATAAAAATGAAATTTAGTAACTTTTTTTTTTCATGTAGGTAATAAATGAATCATGATGAATTGCAATTACAAACATAAATGAAGGAGAAACTATTACTCATATTTGAATTCTAAAAGTTGGCGGTAATTCATTTATTACCAACATGAAAAATGTTACTAAATTTCATCTGTCACATGTGTCCAGTTTGTTCATTTAGAACTGTATAAGGAGGATTGTTTCGATAAAATGACATTATTTTATGCGAATTTGTGCCGAAATTAACTGATTTAGGGTGTATTGTTTTTGCTGGTGAAAAAAAGAGGCATTTTGAGTGATTTTTGTGCGAGAAAACTGTGCTTGAAAACGAGGTTGAAAAAAATATTAAAAGTGCTCTAACTCGGAAACGGTATGAGACTGCCGCATTTTTCTTCCGGATTCGTGTTCAGGAGGCAAAAACATGTACGAAAAGTTGTTTACCTATGTTCAGAGAGCATGTGTACGTTAACTTTATATTTACCGACAATAATTAACAAAACTTCATTAACTTACGATTGCCCCCATAGTATTCAAGCAAATCTATTGAAATTGTGATATTTTCTACGATAGAAATAGTTCCTATTTGACAATATTTTTGTACAATTTGAGTTTTCGGAATAAATTTCGTTTTCATCTTAGGGAATAAAAATGCAATCTATATAAATCATTTATTTCACTATTATTTATAGCGAAAAAGAGGAATAGGAATCAGTGAAAAGATTGATGATGATGATAATTGGAATTGGACTCACCCCTAATTTGTGTTGACAGTATTGAATATAATGACTAGCAGTTTATATTTTGAAGAAGTTTTCCATTCATAGAGTTACTCAGGATCACTCAACGGCTTACTAACCTGTAAAAAAAAAGTTTTTGGAGAATATGAAGAAAAATTTGAAACTCTTACAGCAAATTTCAACACTCTAACAATTTTATATCGTTTTTTATTAAATCATTTTTATTGACCTCAACACAGCGCAACATTGATGACCATATATAAATTTGTTTTTTATACTAAAAATAATTATCAACATGTTTCTTGAGAAAAACTCCTTACACTTCTTCCGATATGAAAGTTAAAAGTTCTTTAAGCATTTTGATTCCAATGCAAAACTCAAATATTGATTTCAAGTAAGATAATATGTGGAGAGGAGAAAACAATGGAGTAGAAAAAGTTCAACTCATTTTTGAACCAATTTTTTTTCCCTATCATAATTTTCAAAATATCCCATAGAAACCAAGGATTTTGTTTCTATTAACGTCACCTTCTTCAGGTCTGACATGTCACATAATAGTATTTAGCATCGAAATATGTATGAATTGCACACTCGTGCAAAATGAGCCTCATTTTATGGTTATTGCATCATTTTGTGCGACACTTTTCATCAGTTTGGCTCTAGTTACTATTCAAGTCGAATTTAATTTGATTTATTTGATAATGAAGATCTATACTTCGATAGTGCCACTGATATAAAAACAAACAGTGAAATACCATATATTTATCAACTTCAAATATTGATAATAAGCATATGTGAAGCCAAAACAATTGAACATGGATTTTCAAAGCATGGCGCTCATAAATGAATGCGCATGCGCCAAAAAATAACACGTTTTTTTATCAAAGACGCGATTTTGTTCGCCCATCTCGTTCTAGTAGTCCTTATTTCACGTGAAAAAATGTTGGAGTATGACAAGCTTATTTCATTTGTTGCAAATTTTAATTATGGTAACAACCACAAAATTTTTACATTTCTTTCCACGTGTCGTTTGGTATTCTGGTCAAAATGTCAAATAAATAACCTACCCTTGAATATGTATGTCATGGGTCGTAATTCAAAAGTTACGCATGCGCATTAGTTTTCAAGCGCCCTCATGAAAAGAGACCGATTTTCGTGACTTCAATTTGTTTACACAGGATCTTATGAGTGGTATCAATATTGGTAGTTGAAAAATATATGTGAAATACCTTTTCAAGATGGTGAATTATTTGGAAATCAATTTTGATTCTGCAGCATAATTATCAAAATACAATAAAGTGTGCCATAAAAACTTTTTAACAAAAAATTACGAACCGACGAAAAAAATCAACTGAAAAGCAAAAAATAAAATAAACCTTCTTAGTCTTAATGATAATTGAGCTCCTAAACTGATGTGAGTAACTAATTTTGAGTCGGCGCCAAACAAACAATTATCACCACTGTGCATCTCGCTGCCATCATTTTACGCTTTGCCTAATTCAATTGCTAGTTTGCTTGGCGCCGACTCAAATTTAGTTACTCACATTAGTTTAGGAGCTCAATTATCATAAAGATAAGAAGGTTTTTCTTTGCTCTTCAGTTGATTTTATCGCCGGTTTAATTTTTTGTTGAAAAGTTTTTATTTCTCGATTTTTTGTAGCTGAAATCTACTAATTACTACCTATGATATGATTATCTACTTCAACTATTTATTGCTATATAATATAAATTATTTTTGAAAGTTCTGGTTAGTTGATTTCATCACTTTGTATATAATTCCATCCTTTCATGGAATGTAATTATTGTGACGGATGTTGGAGGATCTGTCAATGTCAACTACATATGTGTGCCAATGATCACAAGTGAAAAATTAATCATCCCCCATTTTTCTACCCATAGAGGTGGATCAGTTCATTCTAGATTGAAACATGATCAACTATGAGGTATACCCTATCTAATAAAAAAAGAATCATCCAAATCGGAAAACCCACTACAAAGTTTTGCCTGATAGAATCCATATTGCTACCCTTAGGGATGGATGTTTCTGTTCAAATTCGAATGGGACCAACTTCGAAGAGGGTGTACTTCGATCCAATGAAAAAAGAATCATCGGAATCGAACTGCTCTGTGTTATGCATGATCATACATAACAAAAAAAAAATACGCGTCGACAGAGAACCTCCACCTTTTTGATTTCGTCGGTTAAAAATCTAGTGCTGTGTCAAAACAATATCAGAGAACACAACCAACAAACAATTTCTTCAAGATTGTTATTTCAGTTTTCTATACTGAACATTAATGATACTTTTACAATACATATTTGGGGGGAATGTAATTCACTGTATACAACTTAACAAATCATTGTTGTCAACAAAGTGTCAAACTGAGTCGTCATTCATCTTGATAGTTCTGTCATTCAAAATACCTCAGTGAAATCATCATCCATAAGTTCATAAGGATGGCCGAAAACAACATTTACAAAGATGACGATAAAAGTAAGTGTTATTGATAAAATAATTTCAAACATGTATCCCGCTTGCAGTATCGTAATAGAAGAATTGATTTATGAATACAAAAAAGGAAAAAATAGGAATTCATATCGAAAGAGCCAAGGTTATCAGTTTATTGAAAGTCCAGTGGAATCCCATATCAGTGGATTTCAAGTGATAATCTTGTAATAGTGAAAATTAATTGGTTAAATGAGGATTATATATTCTCGAAATACTTTTTTGAGGAGTTGAAGAGTATAAATAATTGTTCAAATACAATTGAGTTTCTTGAAAGATAGGTAATTTTAGGTGGTGACAGATGGATTACAACCTAATTAAATATATTGTGTCCCTCCTCCTTCTGCTATAGCAACCTTTCTCAAAGTCCTCTGTAATTTGAGGATTGATGCTCTCAAAATGTGGTAATTCTCTTAGTGTTAACACTCCACCAGAATGTTTGTTCACTTCTGCTGTTCTCCTACGAGTCCCAGCTTCCTAAGGTGTTCTCTGAGTTTACAGTGCTTCGTTTGACTTTAAACTCTTTTTGCTGAGGATAACTAATGCTTTGAATCGTCATCGGTTCAAGTTACCGAGGAGTTGTAATGCAAAAGTATACAAATCTTTGTCCTTGATTTTGTTGGTCATCTGAGGATCAGATAAGGTCGTATCCATTTGTACAAAAACATTGCATCAATGTTTTCAAAGACCTTCTGCCCATTTCTCTGATTCCATGTCGTATTACAAGGAAACAATTAATATTAAAAAAATATACTAGTTTGTAGTTGTTCAAAATATAGTGCGTTGATTACAACTTCAAGGAAAAATGAGTGCGATTAAACTAAAAATAAATAAGTCATGTTAGAATTAATAGATCACACATAGAACCAACTTTAGGTAAAAAATACCGGCTTTATCGCTCGAAAAAGAAAAAAATTAAAACCTTCATTTTTACGAAAAAAGAACAATGAAAAACATAACACTAATTTATTCCAGATAAACCAGTCTTGTTGGTATGATCCCAAACAAGAATGTAGTGTAATTTTTGACCAATCAAACTGGGTGTTTTTGACAGATCACCATGGCAACCTATATATTTTGGTGGAATTTTTTTTCTCTTGGTTCTCAACAGCGAATTAAATCGGAAATTTTTTGACGTTTTAATGACAGAATAATATTTTTTGACAATACTGGTTTTTGTTGACGTTTTGTACTGTCAAAATAAGATGATCACAGCCCCCACCCCCCCCGATGTTCGCTGACGCTGGTTCTGAATGCTATGCAATAAAGCGCGTATAGAAAATTATTAAAAACGCAAAAAATACAATTCTCTACCACTTGTTATTACTCAAAACTTATGTAAAAATGAACTATGTTCTTAAAATGTTATTTCCATGCAACTACAACAAATAAATCTGTTATGTACCTACCTTTATGAAAAACCGTCGAAATTATAATTTTATAACCCTTGTAGTAGCTCTAAGTAACTATAAAACAAAAGAATATAATATTTTACGTCCTAAAATAGTGATTTTGTGCTACTAAATGAGTAGAATCAACAATATATAGGCTAAGAATCCATTGGTGACGAAACTAAATCTGTTCATGTACCTATATAAAAAACTAATAAAAAATTTATTTTCTACCACTCGTAATAGCCCAAAGTTGATAAAAATTTAAGAATATAATATGATACATTGTAAAATGGTATTTCGGTGCAACTGCAATAAGTAGAAATCAACATCTTATGCAATGCACACTAAATCTATATATGTACCTATATGAAAAATTGCTAAAATAATAATTTTCTACTACTTGTAGTAACCCAAAATTGATAAAAAATATTAGAATATAATATGCTACTTCTAAATTGATATTTTCGTGCAACTACAATAAGTAGAAGCTAAGAATCCATTGATGCCCAAACTGCATCTATTATAATATGTACCTACCTATGAAAAATTGATAAAATTATAATTTTCTACCACCAACCAACCCAAAGTTGATATAAAATGGAAGAATATAATATATGTTACATTCTAAACTGGTATTTTCATGCACTACAATAGGTAGAAATTAAGAATTTATAGGCTAGGAATCTATTGGTGCCCAAACTGCGACGCAAACTGAATTTGTTCATGAACCTATATGAAAATCAAATAAATAGAGAATTCTCAACTATTCTTTGTTTGTTGTAGTCAAAAAAATAAAAAAAAAGAATCAGCTTTTAGTTTTTAATTCAGGTAGCTATAAAATGACAAAATATTCAAATAATAATAATAATTAATTATTTATATCATTTTGACTATTGTAATTATTGTTCATATGAAAAACGCAATTATTATAAACTATGGCAGGAGGTTGATTGAAAGTGGTGGCTCGTTCTTTTTTTTTTTTTTTTTGTATGTTCTGGTTCCCACGAAAAGGGATATCCTGTAATGTCCAGAGAACATCGTGGGAACCAAGGGAAAGAAGGTAGGAGTTGGTGTTCTTCTTAAATTTCTGGAGGTTGTATGCCTCGGGGAACACCTCCCTAGGCAATGAGTTCCAAAGCCTCGCTGTTCGTTGGATGAACGAGTCTTTGGAAAGTGATGTTCTGCAGGTCTCCAAAGTGACCACGAAGGGGTGTGATGACTGAACTTGACGGGTTAATCTCGAAGAGACTGCCAAAGCAGGAACGATTGTTGATATTTCAGAAGAGCATCGCCCATGAAAATATCTATAAAATAGAGACAAATCGCCAACTTTTCTACGGTGCTCCAGACAAGTGAGCTAGTTTGTAAGCGAGGCATCACCGACGAGACGAATTGCCCTTTTTTGGACAGAATCCAATAGCCTCAGGATATGTTTAGGTGCCGCGCTCCAAATATGGGAACAGTATTCCAGGACAGGTCGGATCTGTGCCTTATAGATCATAAGCAGCTGAGTGGGGGTGAAATAGCTCTTGGCACGAAACAAAAAACCAAGTTTTTGGGATGCACTTTTGGCAATGGACCTCACGTGATTTTCCCAGGAAAGGTTATTGCTGATAGTAATACCAAGCATCGATATGGATGACTTCAGTGGTATGGTTACTCCTGACAAAGTTATGTTAGGCACAGTGAGATCGACTTTTCTAGAGAAAAGATATGCTTGTGTTTTGTTTGCATTGAATTCTACCAAGTTATTAGATCCCCACTCGAGAATTGTTGCTAAGTCCATATTTATATTATTAACATTTCTTCCTCGTTCATTTCTGGTTTCACGGGCTGATATAGGGGCCCTGGAAGAGAAAGCGGTATGGAGGGTACTATCATCGGCAAAGCTGTGTACTAGACATGAAGTTGCTTTCAACAGGTCGTTGATGTGAAGTAGAAATAGTGTTGGTGCGAGAAAAGATCCTTGCGGAACACCAGCATTTATGAGTAGAGTGTCAGATGAAACTCCATCGACCACTACATGGAGAGACCTATTTGAGAGAAAACTAGCGAGCAGAGAACACAGCTGAGGGGGCAAGCCATAAGACGGAAGCTTGGCGAGGAGTCCCTGGTGCCAAACTCGATCGAACGCCTTGGAGATATCTAATGCCACAGCTAAAGTTTCTCCATACTTTTCAATAGATAGCTGCCATATATGTGAGACGTAAGCGAGCAGGTCACCAGTTGATCTCTGATGGCGGAAGCCATATTGCCTATCGTTGACAATTCCTGAGTCTTCCAGATATTTCATGAGCTCGATGTTGATGGCTTTTTCCATGACCTTTGGAATAATAGATAGCAGTGCGATAGGTCTGTAGTTGCTAGGTAGGGCCTTTTTGCCTTTTTTAGGGACTGGCTGTACTCTTGCAATTTTCCAATTGGACGGAAATACCCCCAAATTGTAAGAGTGGTTGAACAACTTGCAAAGAACAGGTGTTAGTTCGGGGGCACATTTCTTGAGAATAATCGGCGGGATTCCGTCAGATCCACAGGCTTTGTTGGTGTTGAGACCCAGCAAAATCTTTCTGATAGTACGTTGGCGAAAGGTGATCTCGGGCATGTGACTGTCAATAGGTGTAATGTTCGGGGGTTGTTTTTCCGATGAATCCAGAGTGGAATTTTAGCTTTGCTTTAGAGCTCCATAACTTGACTTTACAGAAGTTGAAACAAACCTCATTGCATCAATTATTTCCTGATGTTGACTCGAATTTATATGCAGATATGATTTTATTGAGTGACTACTTCTCCATGTCCTGTGATTTTAATTAATTGCTGTTCACCAATTCCTGTTCTGGCTAAAGTTGAAACAGCAGTGGCTCTTGCAGAGTGATTTGTTATTTTGACCTTTTTGACGTCAATTCCAATTGCTTATGCAGCCGATTTGAACCAGGAAGAGACCGTATTTTATCCAGCCGGACTGTTCTTGTACCAACCTTTGGAGTTGGGGTGCTGCCAGTTTGGATTGGGAGTTAAAAATAAACGGTTGGATTTGATGAGGCGATCTTGCTTTCTTGTTAACTTTTTGAAAAATCTAACTGGGCATATTTCCTCATTGAGTATATTTGGTACTAACCACTTACTGTCAGACATTTTTTTTAACCGCCTTCGTTAGTTTCTGAGAAAACTGAATCATATTCCATGCGACCTATTGGTTTTCCTTGATTATCAATTTCCTCCACAGAATATTCTATGCATGCTGCAGCTCCTTCATTTCCTCTCCAGGCCAATTCATGGGCAGCGATGTAGAAAAACTTTTTTGCAAACCCTCCGGGGTGTTTTTATCACAAAACTCAATAATTTTTTTAACTCGTCTCGTTGATAATGCGGATGAACTTGTCCTTTTTCTTTTGGTTGGGTCCTTTTGTAACTTCCGATGATTAGAATTTTTCTGCAGCTCTTGCGTTTTCAAATTCCATATCAGAAAATGGATTAAATTTGCGATTGTACCTTTTAAAAAAATATTCTTACAACTGCTTGGCTGTGGAATTCCATAACACTTTTACTACACTTGTAGTCTTTAGAGTTCTTTTCCCGCATATTGAACCCATAGTCTTCAAGAATAAGCGCCCGTTCCTCCACAGGTATATCCGCTCTATCAAAATCATACGATTTTTCTTCGCAAAAGTTTGTAAACTGCCTCCATATGCTTGACTTGGATTTCTTAGTATTCGCGGGTATTAACTGCTGAATCTCCTGACGAATACTTTCTTTACTTTCTTGACCGAAGCGAAAAATTTTTTTTCACGTCGTGCCGCTTGATTATTTAATTTTCAAAAACAATCTGGTGTGAAATTTTCTTACCGAATACCACACGAGGTTAAATTATTTCCGGAATTTTTTTAATCTCTAGTAATATTACAAGTGATAACATCATTACTTAAATTACACTTGGGCGACTAGATTTTTTTTAGATTTGAAATGATTCAGACATATGTTTGGATTTTCCAGTAGTTCACCTATATTTCAATCTTCACAACATTTCATAACACACCATTTTGAAAAGGAAAACATTCTTAATTGAATATTGAATAGAAAGATTTTTCTGTGAATCAAATAACTATCTGAATGAAAATGCAAATTTTCAATTTCAGATTTTTTCTTTTGAGTGAGGGTCCTTTCAGAATATCTATCAGATGTAGTTCAATGACCAGCGTGGCTTTAGCCGGGGAAGTAGTTGTTTTCTGTTAGACATTCACAAAAAATAACTTTTTTATCGTGAATTTTTCAATTCACAGAGAAATATTTCTATTCAATATTCAATTGAGAATGTTTCCCTTTTCAACATGAATACCCCACAAGAGGTTATCTTGAACGATGGAAGATAGTGACTAAAGTTTATCTTTCAGTTGCAGATGATTCCACATCTGATTTTATAAACATCCTGTTCATATTTTCAAACAAATCAATTACACCATTTTGATTATACAATTTCAGCAATTCAGTGATTTATATGTCTGATGATTTTGTAATTATGCACAATTTTTATTGTAAACCGGAAAATTTGAGTAATGCGTTTTCCTAGTCCACTTGCTCGTGCTCTTTGAACAAGCACAAATTATGCCTCTCAAAGGAAAAATATTCATCTTTTCCTATGTATTTCAGATACCAAGAAAAAGTATGCCCACATGTTCGTCGAATCCCAATTCATACGCCCGCCACCACACGCAGTTCATCCAGCTGTAGAAAAATGGTTTCGAGCCATGGACACGAAAAACGAAGGCAAAATAACATCGAGAGAGCTCCAACAGGCTTTCGAGACGTTTCAAGGAAGGCATTTTTCCGACTCGGCTTGTAAATTCGTCGTGAGAATTTTCGACCTAGACAGAAATGGCGGCCTGGACATTAAAGAATTCGAAAGCCTTTATTATCACATCAAACTGTGGATTAACGCATTCAACTCCTACGATAGAGACCAGTCTGGATTCTTGGACGAAAATGAGCTCGATTATGCACTCAAACACTTAGATATCAACTTTACTCCAGAGTTCATAAAATTCTTGATAACGAGGAGCAATCCCAAGGCAAACAAAATCTCTTTGGATCAGTACATCGTTACATGTATTCAGATACAGAAGTTTACTGACGAATTCAAGAGTAGAGATTTGGATTATAGCGGTAACATCAATATTAAGTATGAGGATTTTCTCGAGATGATACTCAGGTGTCTTTGAAATTGATGGCCATCCATTCTCCCATTTCGTTGCTACCCTGAAACTCTTCCCATGTATCTATAAAATTAAAAATAACTATGATTCTTGTTCATATATTATTTTATTGGATTTGTATTGAATTTTGTAACACCCAGTATCCATTTCATATCTGGTATTAAAAAATGCCTTGCAGCGTTTTTGACGGATATATAGGGTGATATTTGAAAATATGTGAATTATTCTACGTTAAATATCCCTAAAAGTAAAAAACTCAGACATGTGAAATTTGGCACACAGAGTTATCCATCCTGAGCTCAATAAAATAGGTTTAAAAAAAAACAGGTTTTTGAAAAACAATACCCTGTAAGCAAGATCAGACAATTTTTATTTTTCCCTCTTTAAAGCTTAAGGACGATACTAAGCAACAGAAAAAAAAATTGAACGCGGAAGTTTTGGTTTTCTGCAGAAAAAAATTAAACCTTTAAAAATAGTATAACTTTAATGGATTCACATTCTGCTTATGACTGATGCGGCACTACATCGATAGCACATCATCATTTTTCAACAAAAATCATAAAGAAAGTTCATATTACTCGATAGAAAGTATTATTCAATCAACCGTTGAACTTCCAGGGCCGTATTTATTTATTTTTTTCACGTTTTTATTGATCCTGTAAAAACAACACCCTGTAAAGCGAGCTGAACAAATTTTCTTTCTGTCACGTCAAAGCGGGTGATACTAACCGGAATAAAACAACGCTGTTTGGCATACATAGAAAAAAACCATTACTTTTGAAAACAGTGCAAATGCAAGTAGGCTTTGAATTCGCTTCAAAAAACAAATGAAAAAACGGGTGACTGAACCTGGGGCGTTCATTTTGACAGTTTGAGTTGGTTTTTTAGCACGGTGCCTCGTCAGTTTACTTACGCAGATATCATTTTTGTATACGGATATTGTAATGGAAATCCCAGAGCAGCAGTCAGGGAGTACCAGAGAAGATTCCCACATAGAAGAGTCCCGGACGTTTTTACGCACCTGCGAGAAACAGGAAAAGTTTGAAGAAAGTTCTCCATCCCTATAACCCCCAATTGGTGCAGAGACTGCATCCGGGAGATAATCCACGTTTGCGATTATTCAGGTGGATCTCTGCAAATAGAAGATACATTCATCAGACATTGTTTTGCGATGAAGCCCAGTTCACGAAAGACGGCATAAACAATTCCAGAAATAATCACAACTGGAGACATGAAAATCCGCATGTAACGTTTGGGCAGGTATCATCGGTAATAAATTCGTGGGTCCTTATTTTTTCAACGATAGATTAAATGGGCAGGGATACCTTGATTTCCTGGAGAATGTTCTCCCTGTTCTTCTGGAAGATGAGGAAGTCGATGTGAGAGATATGAGATTTCAACTTGATGGAGCAGGACCCCATTACACCAGGGCAGTTGATTAGTTTCTTAATCAAAATTTTCCCAATAGATGGTTGGGACGTGGTGGGCCGATTCCCCGGCCGGCGAGATCACCTGACCTTACCCCTCTGGATTTTTATTTGTGGGGCGTTTTAAAAAGCATAGTCTATGAGGTAGAGATCACAACAGGAGAATAGCTACGTGAGAGAATAATTGAAGCATTTCGCTTCATAAAAAGGCATCCAGATCAGATAATAAAAGCCGTAAGGAATTTCTTGAAAATGGAAAGGAAGTGCCGGGAGGCGAATGGATGGCATTTTGAAAATAAACTCAAATCAGATTGAGTAGTAGTGTTTTTTTAAATGTTATTGTTATCGTTGAGTCAACTGAATACCATTTTCTAGAAAACTGAATTTAGTATTTGTATGTCTGTAATTTTAAATATTTTACGTTGATCTTCTTTAATTAATTTTGCTCAAGTAGGTACTTAGTATTAGCCATCCTCCAAGGTGGCAGGGAATCGTTTCTACAGAACCAATTAAAACGTTAAAAAAACTAAGTTAGGACCTGTAATATCATTCTTTCAATCGAGTAAGTAATACTTTCCCACCGATTTTATTTCAAATGAATGTGTTTTCCGATGTAGTGCAGTATGGCTAGTAGAAAAACATACATTTGCACTGTTTTCATAAGTAATAGTTTTTTTCTATGTATGGCAAACAGCGTTTTTTTTAAATTTCGGTTAGTACCATCCGCTTTGACGTGACAGAAAGAAAATTTGTTCAAGACGCTTTGCAGGTTGTTGTTTTTACAGGATCAATAAAAACGTGAAAAAATAAATAAATACGGCCCTGGAATTTCAATGGTTGATTGAATAATACTTTATATCGAGTAATTTGAACTTTCTTTATGATTTTTGTTGAAAAATGATGATGTGCTATCGATGTAGTGCCGCATCAGTCATACGCAGAATGTCAATCCATCAAAATAATACTATTAAAAAAAAAAAAAACCTGCAGAAAACAAAAACTTCCGCGTTCAATTTTTTTTAACTGTTGCTTAGTATCGTCCTTAAGCTTTAAAGTGAGAAAAATAAAAAAAATCTGATCTGGCTTACAGGGTGTTGTTTTTCAAAAACCAATAACAATCTAAAAAAAACTAAGTCTGGACCTGAAATATTTTTTTTTTAAAAACCTCTTCTATTGAGCTCAGGGAGCTTACTCAGTGTGCCAAATTTCATATCTGAGATTTTTACTTTTAGAGATATTTAACGTAGTACAATTCACATGTTTTCAAAACGCTACAAGGCATTTTTTAATACCAGATATAAAATGGCCTCGGTCCATAGTACTTATGGTAGGACTATGTACAATTCGTCGTGAATCGTGTATATGGCATTATAAATAGGTTACCTATACACCACGACAAACATGAATATAATACACGTAATCGAAATAATTTATATATCAATAATTATAAACTGACTCTGTATAAAAAATTTCCTCTATGTGCGGGCAGTGATCTATACAATAGGCTGCCTTCTGATGTAAAATGTAAAATGGTAAATGATGTAAAACATTAAAATCTAAATTATTTAAATTATTATGTAGTAACTGCTTTTACTCTCTCGATGAATATCTCAATACTACACTATAAACCTATTATAATCACACAGTACATAAATCATATTATTATTGACAGGATATACCTTTATATACTATGTATATCATATAACACTTTCTAAATCTTATTATTTATACTCTTATGTGTTGTAACTGTACTTCATACATGAATTACTATTGAGATTTCAAATTATTAACATTTGATGCAATAGTTCTTTACTATGTTTACGTCTATACTTTTGTATTTGAATATCTTTATTATTTTTACTGGTGTTTGTTGTTTTGAATGATGTTGACTGATGTTGTTTACTATTCTATTTTAATTTATGTAATTGGCTCAAAGCCGATAAAAACAAAATAAACCGAATCAAGTTTTAAAGTATCAAAATTATTTATTGAATAATAAAACAGAAAGCAGGACAAAAAATGTTCCTTTTATATTCTGCAAAACTCAATTGAAACAAGCTTTTAGAGAAGGTATCAATAATTTGAGGAAAGCTGAACCAATACATTAGGCATAGGTATTGTACTAAATCAATAGTAGGCTGTGATTTAGTACACCACAAATCGCTCACATTACCATACTTTCAGGAGTTATAACTGTAGAACGGAATGAGCTGTTGACTTCGGATTTCCGCTGTACAAATTCACTGGTGTTCTACTTTGTATCGGCAGTATTGCCAGAATTTAAATATGTCTATACTCTAAATAAAAATTATAATCAAATACTTTGTTTCCAAAATTAAAGTTGTTGTAACTTCGTTGTTAACCAATATTTTTGTATGAAATTTTGATGGTTTTCATTTATAACGACTACAAATCCAGTGGTGTAGTCAAATTTGAAAAAAAAATTGCCTAATAAACTTTTACCTTTTTGACAAAGAAAAAAACCATAGAGTGCCTTGGAAAGAAACTAAAAATATGAAAATTGTGTCAAGATACAGTTTTTGATGTCAATATTGAAAAAAAAATCTGAATTGACTGAAGAATGCGTATTTCACAGGGGTGGTTCCATTTTAAATGGGTCACATATATGGGAGGCCATATTTTTCAACCGAATGGAAGTAAATTCGGCACAAAAATACTTTTTATCAATGCTTCGAACAAGTCCGAAGATGGGCCGAATCGATCTGGTAGTTTCAAAATGGCAACTGTTGAAAAACTGAAAAAAATCTCAATCTCCCATTTTTATATCAATATCAGCAAACTTTAGGTCTTTCGATAATGCTTCATGAGTTCCATAACTATTATCCAAAAAGTTTTTCTCTAAGATGTACGCACAAATGAAAAATTACTGTGACAATCAATAATCATTGTTTACCCTGTATACTCCTTTTATTTGAGGTTTATTCGCTCGTGTCAGTCAGATACTGATTTGAGTTTTTGTTCCGCCGATTGTATTTGAACATTTCTCGTTTTCAAAGTTAAACAATATAAATAAATATCAGTTATTATTTTTCCAAGAACAATATTTAATTTTTGCCAACAATTAGCAACAAAAAAAATATATATATCAATAGGTTTTTCAATTCTCTATTGCCCTACTAAGTCCATATACGTTAAATTCAACATACAAAAACTTATTTGATTCCAAAAATATTTCGGATGTGGTCCTGAACACTAATGCATTACGGTCTGAATATTGAATTATCAATCAGCAGATTGAGAAATTGTTGTTTACATTTCTGAGAACAAAAAACAAAAAGTTCTTGGTCCTTGGTTTATACGTATACCAGTGAATACGAAATTAAATTGAATGACGTCTGTTGTATGGGGAAGGTAGGAATGGTTTTGATGGGTTATGATACGACAGCAGAGGTGTCATTATAAAACTGCTGGTCATGTCAGCAAATGGTTTCAACCTGCTACTTAGTCAGTAGCCAGTCAGTCGGACTCTAACTATTGTTCGGCTATTATAGTCTTTCTCATGAAAAAACATACCCGTCTTTGTTCGATTTATATAATTCATTTGTTATAAATGTAGTAGGAGGGCCATAGGTTTTTAATAACCAAGATCGAAGGGTATGCTAAAATTTATTTCGCACAAAATGTTGTTTGCGCTTGGAATTCTACTTTCAAAAACATACACTTTGTATGTTAAAACTATTGAGAAACTGAAAAATAGAATTTTGTCACATAATTTCTGTTATTTTAGTCGTAAAAAAATGTAGCTAGAAATGTTTCTAAACAGCCAAAACCAGATAATCTTATCTGGAAATCAAGCGAGAAATGCCCCAACCATCATGAATAATGTCATGTTCAGCAATCAGAAACACAACAAAATATATATATATATATATATATAAATGTAGTAAATCTATTGAAGGAAATTTTATAGTTAGAATATACTGCCCTCCAAGTTATAATTACAAAACCCAAAACAATAATTCAACTGGGGGAAGGAGGGGACTTCAATGTGAAACAAATGGCCAATAGATGGCAATAAGATTCCAGATTAACTGGATTCCTTCATAACTAGAAAAGTATCAGCTAATTTTGTTGATGAGGCAGAGACAGTCGACCGCAATTCTCAGCGGAAGGATAATCAAGAAGGAAAACAGGTCCACTTCAGTTAATAAAACTACGAATTGGGACATCTTTGGACTTGATTCGAAAAACAGTATTGATTTGAACATCAAGCTAGAAACAAAAAGAATAATTATTAAAACCATTCACAACCTCCAACAACACCATAGAAATCACCCACATCACTGAAAAAATAATTATCCAGCAGAAATCGAGGACCTGGTAAGAGATAGAAGAAGAACCTGAAATATTCTGAAAAACAAATCTCAGAAATTGGAGAGAGAAATTCATAAACTCAAAGAAGACCCAATGAACCATTACCCCAATTAATCTATATACAAGGAGAATGATTACTCGCTATTCGAAAGACCCCTATAAGGATAGGAACATGGCCTAGGATAACAAACAGAAGGCTCAGTCGTTTGCTGGAGTCTTCCAGCCCAATCAGATTGACGCCGACTTCAGTGTGGAATAAATGATCAAGACCCGAACACTTTTTTCTAATGACCCATCCTACTATAACATAATAAAATTTCAGCCAATTCGACTGAGAGCCAATTCCCCATATGTTTTCGTGCGGGATTCTTTGTATTTCGTGCATAAAATAATTTATTAAAATCGTAGCAACGCAAGTGAGTAACCTCACTTTTCAAAAACATTTCAAATTTCCTTTCTTGAAAATTTTATGGCTCTTCATTTTTTTAAAGTGTTTATTGGTTGATAGTTTGACACTTTGATATTTTGATACCTGATACTATGCTATTTTCATACTTGGTACTTTTGTTCATATTCAACTGTTCTTTGGTTTATGTTAATGTTTACTTACAGATATAGACGACCGAGTTGGTTGGTTGGTTGGTGGTTGGTTTAAGGCTGACGAGCCAGAGACAGGGTTGGCACTTAGCTTCCCTTGACACTGCGACCAGCTGGGGTCTATTGTATCACTCTGTCGTCAGTGGTTCCTCATTCAAACAGGTTTGTGCCCCTAACTAGGTCTAGAAGCCCGTTGATAAGGTTCTTCGGACTCATGCCCGTTTCCGGGCCGATCTCTCCAAAGATTCTGTGTCGCCCACCACTTAGGGCGTCACAGTCGAAGATTGAAATACAAGAGTTAGACCCGAGGCCTCCTCTTGTCTCTTGATGACAAGCCATTCTTCAGTATCTATCCCCATGTCCTGGGTTTTGATGAGCTGAAGAATCTTTTGGTTTCCATTTTACCAAATGGCTTTGGAATCCACTCTGTTTCCGGGAGTTTCTCAGTAGGTGTTCGACCATCTGCTGATCCCTCCTCGGTTGGGTTTACGGTTTCTGGTGCCGAGTGTGATTCAACTGGAATCTCCTCGACTTCCATACCCGCTATCGGTGTTGGGTCTTCTTCAACTGGAAGTTTCCCAAGGTTGTTTGTGTCGGGGAAAGGGTCGTCCACACCTGCGGTGCCCCCTGCGCAGGTGTAAGGCAGATTACTCTGGGAGGTCGCCATGTATCCCAGAGGCTCCGTTTTTTATACCTGACTGGCTCAGGTGTCATCCATCCCTCGGCACGGGTCGCTTGACGCCTTGGATTAAGCGATGTTGTGGTGGCATTTGGTTTGAGATTGACTTAGAGATCCGCAGGTTTTGACCATTTCTGGTCATTCCCACTGGATTTTCCTTGTCAACCCCGTTATCCAGCGATACCACTTGGAGGTAGCCACCTAAGTTTCCGCAACCCATCTTCATCTCTCGTAGGAGGTGAACATGTGTTGACGCAAACTACTCGCAAACGACCGAGTTAGTTGATCTTTTGTTGTTTGTATAGTAAATCAATAAATTCCTTAGAGTCGTACTTCGTATTTTTTTTAGTTTCAATCCTTTGGTGAATTGAGGTTTGGAACAGATTATTATTGGATATTTCGCGGGGAATAGATTTACCTGGCACCCATTTATAACTTAATAAGATCAGTGATTACTTAACGAATCTGCCCACCTTCACTGAAGCCTATCATTCTGGATCTCTAGTTCAGGCCATCGATATTATGTTAACACTGTTTGTGTCTTTATGTTTTTACAACTAATTCTTCGATAATTTCGATTCGTTAAGTGCTTCCAATGGAACAGTTAATTCTCAAAATACAAGGTACTGGACGGAAGAAAATCCACATTGAATAATAAATAGCAGAAGACAGAACTCACAGAAAACTTATGTTTGTTGTGGAATATTACATACCAAAATAATTGGCCCCCTTTTTTTGAAAGCAATTTGAATGGTCAAAATTGTTTGAATTTTTTTCGAAACGAATTTTCCAACGCTATGGATGAACTTCCACTGGCAGGAGAGGATCATCTTCCATTTCAATTAGATGGCTTTTCCATCCACAATAGCAGGATTGTGAGAGATTGGTTGGAAGAAAATTTTCCTAATCGGTGGATAGGGCGAACTAGTGCATTGATCGAGTTTCCCCCCAGATCCCTGGACTTGACTCCATTGGATTTTTTTATGGGGTTCGTTATAGAAAAAGTTTACAAAACTCGCCCGACGAGCAAAGAGGAACTGCGTGAAAGAATAGGACAGGCTTGCAGAGATATCACCCCAAACCAATTATCGAATGTTATGGTTAACGATAAATGTATCGAATTAAATGGAGATTTGGTTGAACAGTCCGAAATTTAATGTGTAGGCACTGTCATGTCAATACATTATTTTGTAGTAGTTCATTTATGTTATTAATATTGGTAATTATACTATTGGATGTAAATATGTGCTTTTCTATTCTTTGACAACAAACTGTAGTGTTCTAAGAGACATAACATATCCCACATAGAGTTGTTATGTTCTGAAGGAGTATTTAACCACATTATTTACAAAATTGTGATTTATATGACAACTATTTGAATTATTTCGATATTGATATGAATATTATACTGATGCTATATTTGTGTTAATAAAAATTTTATCGTGAAATTTTGATCACACCCATTTGAAAGCATTACAAATCCAGTGGCGTAGTCAAATTTTATTAAAAAAAATCGCTAGTATGTTTTTTGGATTTTTGACCTTAAACAAAATTTGAAGTAGACCGTGAAATTTTATTTTTATTCGAATTTATGGCATTCAACTAGAACTATTGATGCTCTATCTACTGAAAAAAAAACTTCTGAATCGGATAATAAATAACAGTTTTAGAGGTGGCCCGCTTTCAAATGGGTCACTCTGTATAACAGAAAATACCTACTTCCCCGCAAAAACCACACTGGACATTGAACTACATCTGATTGAGATGGATTTGTTTTTCATTTCATTTCATTAATTGAGAACTCATAGAGATAAATGAGACGAAGAAGAATATTTTCCAAAAAGAAGTGCTCACCAGAAATTTCTTGTAACATTGATGCAAGAGTGGCATCGCGTACATTTTTTCGACGAAAATTTATGGGTCGGAAGAAAAACACCAAACTGGCAACAAAAGGGTTATTTCCAAATTTAGCCGCGTCAATCCCAATCACAAATATGTCAGTTTCTTTTCGAAAAAGATAAGTATGTTCGGGACAAATCATTACGAAAATGCTGTTGGGATGATATGCTCCCCTACTATTTCTTCCCTGGTTACCGTTGTGGATATAACATTTTTTCAACGGTTCGAAGACAGCTTCAATAACAAAAACTTAATCCCGATGAGATATTTATATCTCTTATATTTGATGGAAAGAATCCATCGGTATCCGGTAGCAATTTAATGGTAGACGTGGTACTGGGCTTGAGCTCATTACAATGTGCATCCAACTCTCTTGAATGAAAATGTCTTCGTCAGGATAACTAACAATTACTCATGATTTTACTTTCTAATAATGGTGATGGATGAATCCACGTCGTTATCGGCAATTATCAGAATTGTTTGATCAATTGGATGTCGACTCACTGAAGTACCTTCAGTGGGTAGTTGAGAAAATAAACCAGAAATCAATTATAGGTAGATATATCTAATCATCGCTCGTTTTCAGGTTAGAAATCATCAGTATTTTTTTACATGACCACTTACGGCAAATAAACCTATTTAGGTCAAAAAAATGTTTTTTCTTAATGAGAATTAAAAGTCGAGAAACGAGTCCTAACTGAATTTGTCAAATATATACAAGGTGTATTTCACACATAGTATCATTTTGAATATCCATTTCAAGGTGCATCATAGAAGAGTGGCAAACCAGAGTTGATGTTCTTCGATTGAAACACCCAATACACACTCTCAATCTATTTCGAAAATTATTCTCCACACGTTCCAGCATGTCTTCTGAAATTTTCCTGAAAGCAGTACGAATTCTTTCTTTAATATTTCCAGGAGTTGTAGGCGTAGTTTGATAGACAATCCAGTTAATGTATCCCCATGGAAAAAAATATATTTTTATCAGCCCCTCCTCTACCTATGCATTTTTTACGGAATTCGTTGTTAGTGTATTCCCGCACAACATTCGCACTATTTTGTGGTAGCCCCATTCTCTGCCTTATTGCCAATGGAATATCATCCAATAAATTTAATAACTGACTTCGCAGAAACCTTAGATATTTTCTTGTATTGAGATTAATCGTTGGAAAAAAAATAGCCCTATCACTAGTCGTCCAATGATATCTTCCCAAACATTCATTAACCAACGTTGTTGGTGATTGACATATCTAACGAAATGAGAATTTTTAGTTGCATAATAGTGCATATTATGCCGATTCACATGGCCATTGTTGTGGAAAATAGAACATACTAAAAAAAATCATGTTCTTGTTTGATTTCATCTACACCCCATTGGCAAAACTGCATTCTTTTTGGAAAATCCCTTTCAGTCAGCTCCTGCATCAACAACATATGATATGGATGGTAATTGTATTTTTCTACGACTGTCACAAAATACCTTCATTGTATGTTCAATGATGATTTCTAAATGTAGTACATTGTAATACTCCTTTTCATTATGCACTAGTTGCTGGGCAACTAGTGCACAGTTATTGATTTTTGCAATACTGTTTATATATAATAGAAACAATATGGGTCCCAATACTGTACCTTGTAGCACTCCTGTCTCAACTGTCGATTCAGAGCTCAGTATATCTCCTATCTTTATTTTCTGTGTTCTGTTTTTTAGGTACCTGTCAACAGATTCAACGATAACCCCTTAATGCCGTAGTCCCTTATTTTTGATAACAGTTTGTTATGTGAGACAGTGTCAAATGCCTTGGCTAAATCAATATCGCTAGACACTTATCTGATTTGTCCAAGGCTTTTAGTGTTTTTTCAACAAAGCTCATGATGGCACCTTCAGTGTTGTGATTTTGCAAGAATCCATATTGATTACTGGTTAGTATTTGGTGCTTATCCAGAAATGCAATCTTTTCTTGAGTACGTGTTCGAATATTTTTGCGAAATTATTAATAACCGAGATGGGTCGATAGTTTGTTAATAAATTGCGTTTTGCGGATTTGAAAACCAGGGTAACTATGGATTCTTTCCATTGAATAGGTATTTTCCTTGAGAAAACAGAGATTTATAATGTGTTGCAGTGGAAGCAGAATGTGTTTGTGAATAGCTTATAATCTTGTATAATCCCGTCGGGCCCTGAAAACAATCAATTTTGATTTTGAAATGAAGAAAGTAAGTTCTGAGGATGTGACAGGTTCAATGAAGAATGATGATTGTATAGATATATCATTCAAAAAGTGCAGATTAAACAGATTTGATTCGATATTATTTCTTATTGGAAGTCCGTTCTCATTCATAATGTCGTTGGAAATATGTGGAGTTGATTTGTTCCTGAATATCATTGATTATAGCCAGGTTTTTCAGTTGCCAGCTGCTTCACTCAATTTTTTCGATAAAAATATTCTTATTTTTTTATTAGTTTTAAGTTTATTACTGTATTGTTTATAATATTTTTCAAGTTGTTTTTTCAGCGAGTCTCTTTTATGGATTGAATTACATTAATATTTTGGGTACGGTGGACCATGTGACTCCAACAAGACGAGTGAGTATTTAAAATTTCTATAGGATCAGAAATGGTTACGAGGGCTTCATGAACCATCTCTAACAACTCAATTTATAGACAACTCATAAAGGGAAGAAATAATTCATACTCTCAAATGGTGATTCTCATCGAAGGAATTATAATTTCATGGAACCCTCTACTATGCCATTTATTTTGAGTTCAATTATTGCTCTCATGAAAAATCCAATATAGCCAATTCGGCATCAAAAAAATTAAATTACAAAGATCAAATTAGTTGAATAAGATACCGTTATTTTGAAATTGAGGATGAAAAATCCCAAATACAATTTTCAATTATATGAATTAAGGGCATTGTAAAGAAAAAATTTTTATCATACGGGAAGTTTGAGGATTCCCTCACCATGATCTTATCACGTTTTGCAACGGCAAGTCTGTAGTCAATATCTAATGGATTTTCAAATATGGGGCATTATACGTGCATATTAAAAATACCTACATCATGAGTCATTCATTGCTCCTAACTTGGAATATCACTTATCAATGCGATAACTCATTTGATTCTTTTCCTATGCGTGCACACTCTATTGAGGAATAAGTAAGAATGGAAAAAATAACAGCGTATTTTTCCGATAAACCTAATACCGAGCAAATGCTTTCTCACAATAGAGATCCATCTGTGGACCATAAAAGCCTCGTGACAGGGCTATTAGTGGTACATCCCATTGCTCAGTAGCAATTATATGGTAGCGCTGGTTGAAACACCGAAGCTTTCAACTTGTTTTGTAACCGATAAAAAACAATGGGTAGTTCATGGAAAATTAAACGTTCTCATGGATACGTTCATCGGAATTACATGCTAATTACATATGTGATATAATACTAGTCATTACCCTATAGTCATGATGATAACGAGGATTTTCGGCCAGGAATCGTGATGGTGGGTCGGCCTGCTATTGACAGATATAGTCTCAAGTAGTCTCAAAGAGGAATCGAGCCCATTCTCAAGGAATAAGTTGAGTTTTATGACAGTCCTGATAATAATTCAAAGCGCATTCCATTATTAGCATTATTAGTTGCTTCATGAAGCTACCAAAAGACTTAAGAATGTCCTGAGATATATTTGTAAAGGATACCATAAGCCTCATTCCCTCATTCTTAAACCAACTTCAGTATCACCACTGGAAAACAGAATAGGTATAGTTCATCCATATCAATTGCAGAAGCATAAAAACAAGTTTCCCAGTCTTGAGGCGCAATCCTTTGAGCAGCAGAGGCAGAAATAACTAATTTTATTTGGATATTTAAATATTTAAATACGTTAAAATAAAAAAATATGTCATAAACGAGGAAGTATGTATTGATAGGCAATCGGATCATCATGATTCCATTTTCCCATGGCCGAAAAAAAGCCATATTTTCCAACGAAACACATCACAACTATATAATATTTTAGAACCTATTTCGATCCCAGACCAGAGACGCTACTGGCTTTCATTTACCTCCTCCTCCTGAAACTGGTGATTTATTAGTATGTTGTTCAACTGTATTCCATTGACTTAATCAATATCATCTTTGATGATCTTACTGAATAAGTTCTATTATTATTATTATTATTCAAAATGAAAAAAATGTAATGGACATAGCCCTCAAAGGGAAGTGTTAACCGTAGACAAGTGTACGGTGAAGGAGTGTAAGGATGAACAACACTCTGTAGAAAACGACAAATCAACGGAGTCAACAAACAGAAGCCGACCGCACATTTGTGGTTTCGGTTAGCAGACCCTGCATTCCAAAGCAACAACCAACGTCACCACGGAGGCAGCTATAGCTACCTGCGTGGCATCCGAGTCCAGGATTATAGAGAAGAAAGGGAGGTATATCGAGGGGACTGTTAAACGAAATGGAAGAAATTCAATGGACATAACCCTCAGAGAGAAGTGTCAACCGTAGACACGTGTTTCGGGCTCTCGGCCCTCATCAGTACGGTGAAGAAGTGTAAGGATGAACAACACTTGGTAGAAAACGACAAATCAACGGAGTCAACAAACAGAAGCCATCCGCACTTTGTGGTTTCGGTTAGCAGACCCTGCATTCCAGGGCAACAATCATCGTCACCACGGAGGCAGCTATAGCAATCTGCGTGACATCCGAGTCAAGGATTATAGAGATAAAAGGGAGGTATATCGAAGGCACTGTTAAACAAAATGGAAGTAATTCAATGGACATAACCCTCAGAGAGAAGTGTCAACCGTAGACACGTGTTTCGGGCTTTCGGCCCTCATCAGTACGGTGAAGAAGTGCAAGGATGAACAACACTTGGTAGAAAACGACAAATCAACGGAGTCAACAAACAGAAGCCAGCCGCACATTTGTCGTTTCGGTTAGCAGACCCTGCATTCCAGGGCAACAACCAACGTCACCAAGGAGGCAGCTAAAGCTACCTGCGTGACATCCGAGTTCAGGATTATAGAGATGAAAGGGAGGAATATCGAGGGGACTGTTATACAAAATGGAAGAAATGTAATGGACCTAGCTCACAAAGAGAATTGTTAACCGTAGACACGAGTTTTGGGCTCTCGGCCCTCATCAGTACGTGAAGAAGTGCAAGGATGAACAACACTTGGTAGAAAACGACAAATCAACGGAGTCAACAAACAGAAGCCAGCCGAGAGCCCGAAACACGTGTCTACGGTTAATACTTCTCTTTGAGGGCTAGGTCCATTAAATTTCTTCCATTTTGTTTACCACTCCCCTCGATATTCTTCCCATTCATATCTATAATCCTGGACTCGGATGTCAAGCAGGTAGCTATAGCTGCCTCCGTGGTGACGTTGGTTGTTGCCCTGGAATGCAGGGTCTGCTAACCGAAACCTCAAATGTGCGGCTGGCTTCTGTTGATTTGTCGTTTTCTACCAAGTGTTGTTCATCCTTGCACTTCTTCACCGTACTGATGAGGGCCGAGAGCCCGAAACACGTGTCTACGGTTAACACTTCTCTTTGAGGGCTATGTCTATTAAATTTCTACCATTTTGTTTAACAGTTCCCTCGATATTCCTCCCTTTCATTATTATTATTATCATATTGCACTTTTTCAGATGTTGAATCTGAGAGTGAACAACTTTACTGCAAAATCAAAATTTATATGCAGAATTAACTGCTTTTGTGGAATATCTCCTATATTATGGGTTTTAGGTATAGGGAAATGAATCAGAATTAGGGCTCATTTTCATGATATAATTATATCATAACAGAAAAAAATAAGGTCTCAATTTGAAAAAAAAAACCGGAAGTGTCACAATAACGAAAAAATTTCATTTGGATTCTCAATATTTTCTTCACCGTTTCTACAAATTTTCAGAATAGTGCTACTTTTACAACTCTTTATATAGATCGCGTTAACTCATGAAATAGACCAGTTACTGTGGATTTTCAATTTCCTGAATGAATTTCTGCATGTCGCCGCCATTTCAATTGGGCAATTTCATATTTTACAAAATTTGAAGTCTAAGAAAACGCGAAAAATCAACGGTCCAAATGCTTTAATTGGAACCGAAAAAAATAACACTTTTTCATATATTTTCTAAAATATTGAGAAAAAAACCTATATTTTCTATTTTTTTTAAATGTCAAATATGACAGATGTAGCCGATCAACACGAATAACCAACAAAAAATGTCACAAAAACTGAATTTTGTCATGATACATTCAAGTTTTTCCAAAGAATAAATATGACATAATAATATGATAAAAACAAATAACCAATTTGATTGATGTGTAATTTCCTCATAAAACCACTTGTGCGATCTGTGATAGTTCAAGTGTAACTTTTCAAGAGTCACAACCGTTTACAGGACATAACGGAAACTGTCTTATAGTTCCGATACTTGATCATATTCCAACAGTTAGGAAGTGACTAATGATATTCTTTCATTGGAGCTTATTATTGCCAAACTCGTTAGCCAACTGTTGGACCTTTTATTAGAAGCAAACTGACAGCGACACTGAATTGAATTCAGACCTCGAATAACTGAAGAGATGACATTCACAATAGTGGAAAATGCATCAATGTGAAACAAGAAAAACATGAGAAGTATAACATATAAAAACATGAAAATGTACATGAATGAGCAACAACTCTTTGTGTAGCATGAAAGTAAAGAACTAGATACATGATGATTTGTTTAGAACTGCATGGAAAACAACATCTACAATACATGCTCCACAAGAATAATGGGGAGTCTCGAGCAAGGGAAAATAACTGCACTCACTGTATGTGTCTTCCCATGATCAGAGCCGGGCTGAGGGTGTGGCGAAGGTGTAAATTTACACATTATAAAAATTAGGTTTTTTAATTCTGCCATAAGAAACAAGATGAGTTGAAACATTTGGTTTCCACAAAAATTAGAAAACATACCATAGCCAACATACAGAAAGCCACAAATTTTCCAATTTTATTTTACACCAGATATATCACATCTAGAACAGATATGCAGATATGTTGAAATTGATTTCAATAAGTGTAGTATTGAAGAACATTTTCTCGATTTCATAACAACTGGTAAACATACTCGAGAAGCTCTCGCCAACGTGATCGAGGAAAAACTGAAAGTGGATGGTTTAGATAAAAGAAATATCAAAGGGCAGTCCTATCATAATGCTGGAAATATGAAAGGCAAATATAATGGTGTACAGATTAGAATTTTGAAGAAGAATGAATTTTTAAGATTCATTCCCTGCCCAGCACATAGTCTGAACTTATTGGAGTTCATGCTGCCCAGGTTTCACCTAAAATAAAAACTTTTCTTGGAACGGTTCAACAAGTATTCAACTTCTTCGTAAATTCAACTATGAGATGGCATTGGCATGAATTGAAAATGAGTATCAAGGGATCAAGTGACACAAAATGGTCCACCAAATATAGTTCCATTCATACTACGAACTACTACGAACGCAGCTCAAAATTCTGATATATATTCTTGAAGAGATGTCCTCAGAAGGTGCAAAACTTTTGTAGAAGCCCGTGAAGGTATTTACTTCCTGTGAAGGTATTCATTTTCTGTTGTTTTCGGATGAAGTTTTTCGGAAGAATAATAAAATTAATCCAGCTCTACAACCAAAGATTAGATGTTGAGAATGGTGCAAGTGTGATAAAAGGACTCTCAGATGATATTCGTAATTATAGGTCTGATTCCTTCTAGTCTCTATTACAGTCTCAAACCAAATTGGGGGGAGGAGAAGAAACGAAAAAAAAATGAGGCGCTCATTATGGAACAGAAAAGTCTATTGGAAATTGATCTCCTTCAACTTTCACATTCAATATCGGTGCAACTTAGAGGAAGATGCAATGCTTCATTAGAGGTTGGTGAAGACTTGCTCTTGATATACTTCGGAAAATGCAAACGACAAATATCGACACAGCAATCAGGATATTCCTGAAGTTACCTTTGACAACAGCAACATGTAAACTGAAATTACTGAAAACTCACTCCTCCTCGATGAGACAGGAAAGGCTAGCCGACCTGGCATTTATATCAATAGAGAGGTAAACCGACTTGCCAGCGATTTAGAATTCTCCGATGACATTCGTCTATATAAATTCTTAATTAACACTGGAATAGAAAATCAAATTTTTACCTTCAGATTACTTTTTGGGTTAGTGTCCTTTCAAAGTATCTATCAGATGTAGTTCAATGTCAGCGTGGCTTTAGCCGGGGAAGTGTTGTTTTCTGTTATACATTCACAAAATAACTTCATTTTTATCGTGGATTTTTCAGTTCACAGAAAAATCTTTCTATTCAATATTCAATTGGGAAAGCTTTCCTTTTCAATATGAATACCCCACAAGAGGTTAATCTTGAATGATGGAAGATAATGGTAAAGTGTATCCTTGAGTCGCAGATGATTCCACATCGTTTTGATTTTATGAACAGCCTGTTCATATTTTCAAACAAATCAAGAAAAGTTAAGTTTTAAGTTATTTTTGTTGTTGAGAATATGTATTCATTTGATTTTATTCATTCATTTATTTATTTATTTTCTGTTTTTTGTACTTTTTATCCACAAAGTGTTCAATATATAATAACTAACTGTTTTTTTCAACATTTCCCATTCATTTTTAGGTTTGTGTATTTATTACCGTTTCTGTCGAGGAAAATGAATGAACAAAGTTAATTCCGAGATATAATCAATGAATATAGATTATGAAATACATGTGTTTATTGCCACAGGCGCTAGAATCCTAGTTCCGGCTCTGCCCATAATATTCTCCTAGAAAAATAGATTTCTGGGGAATTCAGGAACTGCTCTATCTCTAGGGGAATCCTATACAATTATTCGTCTACAGTTTGTCAGTTTGAATCATGTCGAATTTTATTACAAAATGGTCAAGTAATAGAGTTCTTCAAGGCTCAGTGCTTGGGCCCCTATTAGGCCCCTATTATGCGTCATCTATGTAAACGGATATTGTGAGTACTTGAATCACTGCAAATACATCTTGTTTGCTGATGATACATCCTTCATAAGCTCAGATTGAAAAACTTGACACATTCAACACGAACATTAGAAAACAGGGCAGAATAGTGGTTGTCTCAAAACAACTTCCAAAGTGACAACGGATTTTAAGTATTACCATGATTTTATATGTGTTTTTGAGTTTATCCATGAAATTTTAATTATGTTTTTACAAATTGTACATGTGTAAGACTTTAATTATGAGTGTACTGGTCAGTTTTCCTGATTATATACAAGTTGCTTTTTTACAAATGGACCTGTTTTTTCAAGATGTTTGAAAATGAAAATATTTGTTTATCGAAAGCTCGACAATTCAACCAAGAGTCCTTATTTAAACGGGCCATTTCCTATTGACGGCAACATTCTTAACTTTTTTCTATCCAAATTATCGACTTGATTTTTTTTAATGGCAACCTCCAATTTTTGTTACATTTTTGGATTCCCCACTAAATTGTCAATATAATGCATCTGGTTTCTTATACTTATCTGCAATAGTTTTCGACTTAATTTATGTGTCAAATAGCGTAGACCCATATTCCAAATTCCAAATTCCAAATTTCAAATTCCAAATTCCAAATTCCAAATTCCAAATTCCAAATTCCAAATTCCAAATTCCAAATTCCAAATTCCAAATTCCAAATTCCAAATTCCAAATTCCAAATTCCAAATCCCAAATTCCAAATTCCAAATTTTAAATTCCAAATATTAATTCAGCAATAATAAATACAAGCCAACTTGAACCTAATATGTACAACTCAACTATATATACTAATTACTAGTTTCTTTCTTCTGGGGGTTCGGGAAGAAAAGGAATTTGTCGCCTAGGGAGTGTGGAGAAGCCCAAGCAGCCACTTTTGCCCTCAAAAAGGGGATATAGACCCACAAAAAAATTCTACAGAACTATTCAAGATAACTTAACTAACTTTTTTCCAGTCGATTCCTTAGGCTTAAGCGCATCTTTTGAATTTAGGCGAACTTTGAGTCGATATTCCTTCGCCTACTACAATTTTTTGAAAATGACATTACAAATTACAATTATGCGACTAATTCAAATGCAACACTCAATATTTTTTGCCGAAATAGATTTTGTGTGGTCTACTTCGTAAAAATTGCAAGAATTGGGAAAAGGAATCGAGTAGTCCACTATCGTGAAATTTGACACATCCATACAATTCTGAAAAGAATATGTTTCAACAAAATGAAATTATAATAGAAACACGAGTACATCACAAAGGAAACAAATCAAGTAATCTTTTCAAGAACAGGAAAGGATGATTAACAGAAAACATTGCAAACATTTTGAGGAAAGGCTAGTTTAATGTCAAATAGGTACCATCATGCTTGACACAAGTATTTATTCTAGTAAATGAGTCGAACTCTAGCAAGCATTGCTTCCATGAATTGAACAGAAGGCTAAATGCTTCCGTGATCCTGTTTTTCATATCATCTGCAGTTGTTGGACGATCTCTGAAAACCCTTTTCCTATGCGTAACCCCCAAAGAACAAAATCTATAGGAGTAAGGTCTGGGGATCGCACGGGCCAAGGGATAGCACATCCTATCCAACGATTAGGATAGGATTGATCTGAAAATTCCCGCACTATCCTCTGGTTATGCACATCATCACGATCGTGTTGCAACCACATGGTCCTTCTGGTGTTCAAATCCACTTCTTTTAACATTCTGGGAAGATGTTCGCGAAAAAAATGTTAATACCTTTCACCATTCAGCACATTGTCGAAAATTTTGAGACCAATAATGTGATTTCCAGTAATTTCTCCCCAAACATTAAGCGACCATCGCTTTTGGTGATCAACAGTGATCAACCAGTGAGAATTTTTGATTACATAATAATGCATATTATATCTGTTGACCGACCCGTTGTTCTTGAACGTTGGTTCCTAGAAAACAGAATTTTGTTTAAGGTATTATAATCCTCGTCAATCATTCCATTCATTTGATTACAAAACGCAACTCTATTTGCAAAATAATTAGCATAATATCTATAAAAAAGACGATCAACTTGATCCTGGAAACTACAGGCCAATTAGCCTGGTGTCCGATGTACCAAAATTAGGGAGATAATAATTAAAGACAACCTTCCACTCATTCTGCTTGGTAACGGTGTGATCGCCCCTACACAGCATAGTTTTATTCCTTGGAGAACAACAACAAATCTGTTCAATTGCTTGGACAAATGGACCAGACTCCTAGACTCCTTGTCCCCTGTTGATATAATATATCTAGACTTTTCCAAAGCGTTTTGACAAGGTTCCTCAAAAAAAAGGAATTCACAAACTAGAACACTTTGGAATACGAAGCCAGCTGCTGAAGTGGATAGCCGCATTCTGACAGGGTTTTCAAAGTCAGAGTTGGTATCCAGTCACTCCGACCTACACCAAGTCATCTCGGGAGTCCCCCAAGGTTCTGTTTTGAGACCCACTCTCTTCCTGGCATACGATGCAGATCTGCCCTCTGCACTTCTTTCAGACCATGCCTTTTTGCCGATGACTGCAAGTTTTTTGAAAATCCCCTAGCTAATCATGCCGACTTCCAGACCAATCTCATATACGTGCAAAGGTGGTGTGAAACCTGGAACATTCCTCTGAACGTCGACAAATGTTGTGTGCTACATGTCGGTTCTAACAACCCAACATTAAATTATCTCCTGGGCAACAAACCGATCCCTGAAGTAGACAACCACAGTGACCTGGTAGTTATCTTCAACAAAAAACTGTCTGCATCGAACAAAGTGTCGGCCGTTTCTAAGAGAGCCAACAGTCGTACCTACCTACTAAACAAATGTTTCGTGCATCCAGATAAAAGTCTATTCGCACAGCTCTATAAAACATATATCCACTTTCATCTGGAATACGCTGTCCAAATCTGGTCCCCTACTTGGCAAAAGACATCCAACTCCTTGAGAGGGTTCAACGCAATGCCACCAGGATGGTAACTCACCTACGATCAACGACTATCTCAGCTGAATCTACCATACCAGAGTGAGAGACGTGCCAGGTCATCCTCTGAAATTGAGACTGGAGCCTTTTCGAACCACTGTACGTCAAAAGTACTTCTCGAACAGAATCTTCCACGAAGTGGAATACTCTACCTACTGAGGTTGTGACAGCCCCAAGCACAAACAGTTTCAATAACCGTTTCGACTCCTTTGCACAAGCAACAAATTTGTAATATCTACCAGTCAATTGTTCTTATTCGTTATTCATGCAGGGTGTTAGTGAATAAGTTTGACAAACTTTAGGTGATTCTGCATGAAAAAATAATGACAGTTTGCTTTATAACTTTCGTCCGCAAATGCTTCGTTTTTCTTAAAAACTGACTATTTATTTATTGCTCTGAAATCGGTCGAGATATGTAAATGAAATTTGATGAGTTTCAAGAGGTAGTTATTGCGCATTTTTTGACATGCAATTGAGAATTTTATGTTCATCATTGGCGCGCATACGGCTAATGATCTCCATTTTTTTAAAGAAAAAACTGGTACGTCACTGAGATATTTCAAATTAAAAACAATTTTTGAATTCCTCGTTCAATTTGTGACAAAACATTTGTCAATCCTTTTTTTCGTATGGGGCGCCCTTTTTATGCAAAAAAATATATATCTTTTTGTTCTTTAGGATACAAAGTTCTGTTCAGCTGAAGAGAAATAAAAGACAAAGGGTACATAAATACATATATTAAAGCCAAGAGTTACAAGCTCAACTTGTATGAAAACAATTCAACGATTAAAGACTTTACATGTTTCACAAGACAATATTGACCGTTATAAGAGTTCAGCTGATTAGGAAATCGTCTCTGATTTCGAATCTAATTTGATACAATGATGTAAAGTGTTTCTTAAGTGATGAAATTTGGACTAGATGGACGAGGGACAGGAATATCTGTCTATCTAAAATTGTTTGATCTCCAAAATATATTGCCGGTATATTACGCATATTATACATAGATCTGTCATCGCCAATTGAGAGAATGAAGACTATAGTACATTTCCAGTACCCAACCAAGGAGTTGCTAGACTCAAATGGACCTAGTGACCGGTCGGAGATTGTTTTGTGTGCATACATACTAGACAACCCGTTACCATCCTCGGCCACTCTTTACAGCACGTTCTATTTATATAGAGTTCTTATATATGCGTAAAGCCGGGATCCATGACTTTGCAGAAGTAACATTGTAGCACTACAAACCTACTCATTTCGAACATTTCTCAATTTAGCTATGGTATAGTGGAATCGTGATACGATCGATTGCTTTAGGCAACTCCGGACAACTATATCTTGGTGATTTCTAGTTTATAATGACGTGATTCCATTTACTGGCTAAGAGATACGTTCCTCAAATCTATCATCCAATTTCTGTTCATTAAGAGACGATTTCAATATCTAATTTCTTCCTAACTTACTTTAATCTTTAAACTTCCTGATAAGAGGGTTTTTTCTTGAATTTCCAACATTTAATGAGAGAGACTGTCTACTTAATTAGTCTTGGACCTAACCAAATTCTATAGAATTTCCTCCTAAACGTGTGAGAATAATCCTCAGTATGTTTAAATTGCCACAACCATGGGTTTGTTCTGACATAAGCCTAGTGACCAGCTTGGAATCGTTTTGATGCACCATAAAAAAAAACCGTTACTTTCCCGATCACTTTTTCAGCTTAAGGGTTTTGGCAAGTGGTAAAACCGGATAATTTATTTATGGCAAGAAGTAACATTGGGACCAGATAAACATACTCAGTTCCACTATTTCACCGTTGTGTCTAAAAGGTTTACAAAACCACGACTTTACTCGAAGTTAAGGTTAGATCCAGACCAATTCAACTAAAGAAAGCTGACTCCATCAATTCTAATTGTACTGATTTGAGAGGGATATAAAACGAATAATTATTTATTTGTTCTTAGAACTTTGATCATAACTGATATGACCAACAGAACGCATACTTAAGACTCAAGGCATATTTGATTTAAATATTACGGACCCGGACCTCGAGAGGTAAGTGGATTGGTGTCGTTGATTCCATCTTGAAAGAGGGCTCCCTTATTGTGTAGCCAGTACCTAGGAAGAGAAATATATTAGTCTCACGTCAAACTAGGTGTTCAGGATTTATTTCTGATTAAAACATCAAATAGCTGAACGAAACAGTCGTTAGTAGATTATTCAGGTAAATATGGATTTCATCCCTAACTTCTTTCAAAATCACACGCAAATTCTATTTAGATGCCCTTTCTTTCCTGTTCTTGCCTTTCAGTTGAGATATAACCTTTATTGTAAATCGGTCTGTATTAGATTTATTTCAGAGCAGACGAATAAAGTGTATAATGGAGTCTGGCTCAACGGGGTTTATTCCGGAGCAGACGAGTGAAGTGTAAAATGAAGTCTGGCTCAACGAGGTGCTTCCGGAGCAGACGAGTGAAGGTATAATGAAGTCTGGCCAACGGGGTTTATTCCGGAGCAGACGAGTGAAGTGTATAATGAAGTCTGGCTCAAGTTGCTTCCGGAGCAGACGAGTGAAGTGTATAATGAAGTCTGGCTCAACGGGTTTTCCGGAGAGACGAGTGAAGGTATAATGGAGTCTGGCTCAACGGGGTTTATTCCGAGCAGACGAGTGAAGTGTAAAATGAATGTGGTGAATAATGGTAATATGTAGAAACCAATGTATAGATCGTATGTATAAACAATAACATAATGAGGATAGGTAAAACCCAAATGTATAGGTTTAGGAAACAATAACCAGGGAAAATGTAATAAAATATACCAATATCATAATGTCATATGAATAGAGGATTAATATAATATGGGAAATAATAACCGGTAATAAAATAAAACATCATTAAAATATATACCTATAGTCCTGAAATAAATGATTGCAAATAAGTGTTAATGAAGAACGATATATCTGCCTATTATATAAATTGAATATACCAATATAATGAGTAATTAGTAAAGCAATATATATGTATCATAGGCATAAGTCATAACCTGTGAAATTTATTCAACATATCAAACCATTATGTTTACCTAAAGGAAGAAATAACCATAAAATATTAATAAAATAATACGCATGCACATATGTGCAAACCATCACCTGTAAAATAATCTGATTATACCAATCTCATCAATTTATCGAGATAAACGATAAAGAAGCACTCATTAAAACACCCCTATCAGAAAACTCTCCGTGAAAATACAACTTACAGTCGACCGCTTCAGTTTGAACTACTTCATCATGTCAACTGTCATAATTCATAATAAAAGTTCAATTCATAACTACAATTTCAGTTTCAATAAAAATGGATTAAAAATGATTCAAGTCACCTTACCCAAATGTAATTCCATAGCAGGAGATGTTGTCAGGACCAGGACCCAAGTGGAAGTCATTTCTGATCGATTTGGTGCTCGCTTTTATAGGAAAAAGATCGTATCCAGGGAGACGTATTTTGTTTCTAAGAATTCCCAATTTTCCGACTGGAATTTGCCAATATTCGAATTTACCGAATGGATTTGCAATCTGAAACTTGCATAAAAGTGGTCTAAGATATCTATTGCACAGTTAGAACCAGATTTCCCTCCTGAATAAATACGGCATATACCAAATTTCAGCCATAAACTTTGGTCTTTGACGTCTTGTTGACATCCGACGCTACAGGACAACTTTTACTTTAAAACTCTATATTCAACTCTCAAGCTCGGTAAGGTGGGTAAAAAGCATATCAGCTTGATAAGAAAAGTGTATTCTTTCATTTGATATATTGGATTAGTAGAGAAATATTATAGGAAGATGTCAGGGTAGCGTGAAAGTTGAAGTGTCATCCCTATATGGTCATAATATTTCCTAGATTGGTTTTTAATATTTCCTAGATTTGGTTTCCCTTACTCTAAAGTTACTATTCCTTCTATAAGCTTTATCAAGGAAGTATATTCTTCTATTTGAGGTGTGAAATAAGTAATAGACATTATAGAAAATTTGCAGGGTATCGTAGAAGTTGAAGGAGGCTCCTACATGCTTATAAAGTTCCAAGATTCGTTTTTCCTACTTGCAGAGTTATTATTATATCGATCAGCTTGATTGATAGTGTATTCTACGATTCAGGAAGTCATTTCAGCAGAGAAATATTATTTGAACAATACAGGGTAGCGTTGAAGTTGAGTTGAGTATCCTCATATCTATAATGTTCCCTGATTAGTCCTTCCCGTTCCTAAGATTGATATTTGTATGCTCAGATTAATCAATGGAGTGTGTATTTCAATTCTAGATGACAAATTGTTAGGAACATTTGATTGGGAGATGGCAGTGTAGTGCTGAAGTTGCATCGTAGGAAGTACATACAACGTTACCTATGAAGCATATGGACCTCATACCTATATAGTGGTTCATACTCACCTTGTTCTCCACATACAATATTAGACTTGTTATCCGTTGTCCAACAATTCCATAACCTCAGTGGCGGAGAGGGAAAGAAATCCTCGAAGGAATTTTACTTACTTCGTGCTAGCTTCTTGTCTTCGGAAACCTTTTCTTGGAAGTACAGATGATGATTCCTAACTACCTGCTTGGGATGTGTTCCTTCTGAATGATATTCCATCCTCAGACGTTGCTCTGATGTTTTCCATAGTTGACTTCATAATGCTAGTTTCTTTTTTTTTTATGAAAAGAACACTTCCCCTACCACCCAAGATCCAGGAATTTATATAATCTAACAAGACCCGGGGTCACACCGTCTCAGTAGCAATGATAGTAGGCTACTGTCAACATACGACAATACAACAATACGAATATTTCAACAAAATGTCAAATTAGCGTTTCTTCATTTTTAAGCTTTCAGTTTGGTATAACATTAATGATAATAAGTAATTAATTTTTCTTTTATCGAAAATTATACAAATGCGCAATTGTCAGACATGCATTTTGACTATGGTCGAAGTAATGGAAATGGTCGGCAAGCTCGACAATTGTATGCTCAGTTGTATCAAGGACGTAGGGTACCCCATCACATAATATTGGCTCGTCTTCACCAACGTTTGCGCGAAAATGGTACATTTGAGAAACAAACGGCTGACTGCGGGCGCCCTCGAGAAGAACGAACTGTGCAACTAGAAGAAGCAGTTCTCGAGTTAATTGGGGAGTCACCTGAAACAAGTACTCGAAAAATTGCCAACATACTGAATGTAAGCAACTTCACTGTATTTAAAGAACAGCAATTGTATCCGTTTCATATTCAACGTGTACAAGCTCTACTACCTAGAGACTTCTTTCCACGCCTAGTTTTTAGCCAAATTCCTTTTTGAATGGTGTTTTGTTTACTGATGAGGCTAATTTTGGACGACAGTGTATACGAAATTTTCATAACAATCACCTTTGGAATCCTTGAAGCTCATTTTCAGCATCAGTTTTCAGTAATTGTATGGTTTGGGGTACTGATGATCATTTAATCGGTCCATATTTCCTCCCACAACGACTAACAGGCGTCTCTCACCTCAATTTCCTACAGAAAAAAATCCTCTACAGCTGAGACAACACTTCTGGTTCATGCATGATGGTGCACCAGCCCATTTTAGCATTATTGTACGTGATCACTTAGATACAGTATATCCAAATCGTTGGATAGGTAGGGGAGGTACGGAGCATTGGCCTGCTCGATCTCCGGATTCAAATCCTCTAGATTTTTGCATTTGGGGTGTTCTTAAGTCATTAGTTTATTCCACTCCCGTCGAAAATGTTGAAGACCCGAGGAATCGAATTATAGCCGGCTATGAGACAATAAGAAATATTCCAGGAATATTTGCGCGAATACGACAATAAATGAGGCGAAGAGTTGAATCTTGTGTCACGTCTGAGAGAGGTCATTTTGAACATTTGTTGTAGCTTTGCGCCTATTTATTTATCAGTGTTATTTTCTATCATTGTTCTGGTATAATGTTATTCTATTAGATAGTTCTTGATAATGTATTTTTTTTTTTTTTTATGTTTGGCCCAAATTCTATTAGATAGTTCTTGATAATGTATCCTAGGGAAAGAAGGTAGGAGTTGGTGTTCTTCTTAAATTTCTGAAGGTTGTATGCCTCGGGAAACACCTCCCTAGGCAATGAGTTCCAAAGCCTCGCTGTTCGTTGGATGAACGAGTCTTTGGAAAGTGATGTTCTGCAGGTTTCCAAAGTGACCACGAAGGGGTGTGATGACTGAACTTGACGGGTTAATCTCGAAGAGACTGCCAAAGCAGGAACGATTGTTGATATTTCAGAAGAGCATCGCCCATGAAAATATCTATAAAATAGAGACAAATCGCCAACTTTTCTACGGTGTTCCAGACAAGTGAGCGAGTTTGTAAGCGAGGCATCACCGACGAGACGAATTGCCCTTTTTTGGACAGAATCCAATAGCCTCAGGATATGTTTAGGTGCCGCACTCCAAATATGGGAACAGTATTCCAGGACAGGTCGGATCTGTGCCTTATAGATCATAAGCAGCTGACTGGGGGTGAAATAGCTCTTGGCACGAAACAGAAAACCAAGTTTTGGGATGCACTTTTGGCAATGGACCTCACGTGATTTTCCCAGGAAAGGTTATTGCTGATAGTAATACCAAGCATCGATATGGATGGCTTCAGTGGTATGGTTACTCCTGACAAAGTTATGTTAGGCACAGTGAGATCGGCTTTTCTAGAGAAAAGACATGCTTGTGTTTTGTTTGCATTGAATTCTACCAAGTTATTAGATCCCCATTTGAGAATTGTTGCCAAGTCCATATTTATATTATTAACATTTCTACCTCGTTCATTTCTGGTTTCACGGGCTGATATAGGGGCCCTGGAGAGAAAGCGGTATGGAGGGTACTATCATCGGCAAAGCTGTGTACTGGACATGAAGTTGCTTTCAACAGGTCGTTGATGTGAAGTAGAAATAGTGTTGGTGCGAGAATGGATCCTTGCGGAACACCAGCATTTATGAGTAGAGTGTCAGATGAAACTCCATCGACCACTACATGGAGAGACCTGTTTGAGAGAAAACTAGCAAGCAGAGAACACAGCTGAGGGGGCAAGCCATAAGACGGAAGCTTGGCGAGGAGTCCCTGGTGCCAAACTCGATCGAACGCCTTGGAGATATCTAATGCCACAGCTAAAGTTTCTCCATGCTTTTCAATAGATAGCTCCATATATGTGAGACGTAAGCGAGCAGGTCACCAGTTGATCTCTGATGGCGGAAGCCATATTGCCTATCGTTGACAATTCCTGAGTCTTCCAGATATTTCATGAGCTCGATGTTGATGGCTTTTTCCATGACCTTTGAAATAATAGATAGCAGTGCGATAGGTCTGTAGTTGCTAGGTAGGGCCTTTTGCCTTTTTTAGGGACTGGCTGTACTCTTGCAATTTTCCAATTGGACGGAAATACCCCCAAATTGTAAGAGTGGTTGAACAACTTGCAAAGAACAGGTGTTAGTTCGGGGGCACATTTCTTGAGAACAATCGGCGGGATTCCGTCAGATCCACAGGCTTTGTTGGTGTTGAGACCCAGCAAAATCTTTCTGATAGTACGTTGGCGAAAGGTGATCTCGGGCATGTGACTGTCAATAGGTGTAATGTTCGGGGTTGTTTTCCCGATGAATCCAGAGTGGAATTTCCAGCAAATAGGTGCGCAAAGATATTGGCTTTTTCCTGGGCAGTCGTTGCTAGTGTTCCATCTTCTTTGGTTAGGGGAGGAAATGAGCTGGAAGTGAAATTTCTTCCCACAGCTTTGGCGAAAGACCAAAATGAACGGGATCCGTTAGGACATTCAGCAAGTTTTGATCTTATTTTGGCTTTGTGGACATCTTTTGAGCATTCTATTGTCTCTTTACATATGCCTCTAGCCTCGACATATGCTGCTCTGGTCTCAGGGCCCGGATTTTTTAGCCATCGATGGTATGCTGCCTGTTTGGAAGCCACAGCTCTAGAGCAGTTTCTATTAAACCAGGTCTTATCGGATGATGTTCTTCTTTCGGTATTCGGTATGTAAGTTTGCATCCCCAACATGATGATTTCAGAAATTGTCTCAGCACATCGTGTTGGATCTACTGAAGAGAAACAAACTCTCTTCCATGGAAACGCTGAGAAAAACATACGAAGACCTTCCCAGTCGGCCGAATTGTAATGCCACATGAGACGGGGTGGTATTGTGCAGCTCGATGGTAAATGGAAAGAGCATGTTGTGGAGATGAGGGTGTGGTCAGAGTTTCCAAGTGGGGCACAAACTTCTATTCTATACGGGTCAGGATTGGTGGTGAGGAAAAGATCTAGTGTATTGGCAGACTGGTTGTTGACATCAGGGATGCGGGTTGGTAGCTCGACCAGTTGTTCTAGACCATGAGTGATGGCGAAGGCCTCGGCTTGACGACCTGCATCATCTGTTTTGTTAGAGAATTTGAGCCAGGCAGCGTTATGTACATTAAAATCTCCATGATTATGGTTTCAGCTGTTGGATGGTTCTCCTGAATGTAGTCAGTTTGAGTGATAAAACTCAAAGAGGTCGTTATATGAAGGTTCATTAGGTGATAGATAGAGGCAGCAGAGGAACTTAGTCAGTTTGGTATCAGATAGCTTGAACCACATCACATCAAAGTCTTTCGGTTCCAAACTCTCTTCACGCTGGCATGAAAGGTTAGCCTTGGCGTAAAGGCAAACTCCACCTTTGAACCTGAATCGAGAATGGAGTTCGTAACCAGGACAAAGCATATGGACCTTGTTGGTGGACGAGTTTACTTGTGTTTCTGTTAGACAGAATATCGGTTTTTCCGTCTGTAGGTGATGGTGGACGTCATTGATGTTCTTGTTGAGTCCGCGGATGTTGCAAAATTAATTTTAATGTTGAGTCCCCTCGAGTACCTCTCGCCCGGAAATCCGAATGGAGAGGTATTTTACTTCCGGAGTGTTTTACTCTAGGAGACTTCATCATTATTACTATTGTTCATCATTATTACTATTGTTCATCATTATTACTATTACCTGAAAATAAAGAAGGAATTGGGGAAAAGGAAAGAGGGAGACCGGAAAGTATCGACCGAACACTGAAACATGGAATGGTCCATTTCACAGCACACAAAGTCGATATGGTGGTATTTCACCGGGCGATGAGACCATCTTCCACCTACGGTTATCCTTTTAGTCGCCTCTTACGACAGGCAGGATTTACCATGGGGCTATTCTAAAGCCGACCCCATACGACTATGACCCCATACGACTACCGACCCCATACGACTACCATACGACTACCATACGACTACTACTACCCATACGACTACCGACCCCATACGACGATAAAAAAGGCACTCCATAAAAAAGGATTTTTCGTCACAAATTGAACGAGGAATTCGAAAATGATTTTCAATTTGAAATATCTCAGTGGCGTACCATTTTTTTCTTTAAAAAAATTGAGGTCATCACCGGTATGCGCGCCAATAATGAACATAAAATTCTTGATTGCATGTCAAAAATGCGCAATAACTACCTCTTAAAACTCCCGAATTTCATCTGCATATCTCGACCGGTTTCAGAACAATAAATAAATAGTCAGTTTTTAAGAAAAATTCTAACACCCCGTATCTCGGAAAAGGAAGCATTTGCGGACAAAAGTTATATAGCAAACTGTCATTATTTTCTCATGCAGAATTACCCCCTGCAGTTTGTCGCACTTATTCACTAACACCCTGTATAATTCGGTTTTATTTTTCTGGGTATAATAGGCAAATGCCTCTGCCCTCCTTGTATTTAAATAAATAAATAAAAAAATACAATTCTTGATGTCGGTTCAGAAATTATGTTTCAATGTTATTCTGTTCACACTACTTTGTGAAATATCCATTTCCGATGCTATTTCCTTAGTGCTTAAGTGGGGATTTTTCTGTAGCATCAATAAAACTTGCTACTCATTTTCCTCATTCCATTTTTGGTATAAGACCCACTACCAGTGAGTTCAAACCGATCTCTTAACCTTTGGAATGAAGACACCCGTGGGGTTCTTGCTTCTGGATATTTTTGATGGTACATTCTGCTTGCTAATGAAGAATTTATGTCAGTTTAGCCTACTACGGTAAAGCATATTTACTAATTATTCATTATTAACAATTAGACGTGTCCAATTATTGAATGTGTTAAATTTTACGACAGCGGCCTACTCAATTCCTTTTTTTTAGAAAAAACCATACATTTTTTTTAATTTTGCAACAAATCTCGCAAACTTTACAGAGTAGACCACACAAAACCTATATCAACAAAAAGCTTTCTGAAAATGCCATTCAATGATTTAATGAATATAGGGTGTTGCATTTGAAAAAGTCGAGTTATTGGCATTTGTAATGTTTATTTTCAAAAAATCGTAGTAGGCGATGAAACATTGGCTCACCATCTCAAAATATGTGCTAAAGTCTATGCACGGCGCTATTTTGTCACATATATATTGACATAAATCAAAAACTATTGCAGGTAAGTCTAAGAGACCGTTGTACGTTAATCGTCAATTCATTGGCGAATCCAAAAATGTAACAAAAATGGGGGGTTGCCGTTTCAAAAATAAGTCAGTTGTGAATGTTATTTTGGGACATCCTGTATATAAATGGAAATATTTCAGAATATTCCTCATTGTCAGACCTATCGTTAAAAAAAACAAGTCGATAGCAGGGATAACAAAAACCAAATAGATAGGTAGAAAAAGTATTTGCCATATTACGAGAAATTTTCTGGAAACATTTTTGAGATTTCTGATTGTCAGTTGTCAAAATGATGAATTGGATCATTCCCATGGGGAAATGAATGTCCTATAAAAAATATTCCGCTACATAGCTCGCTTTCGGTGATATTTGAGAAAAACTATTTTTTAGCTTTGTGTATTTCCAACATGTCACATATTAATTCCAACCTGTATGGACTTCAGCATGAAAAAATATACGGGTCGACTAGAGAACCTCCTCCTTTTTGGTTTCGTCGGTTAATGAACTCTTATGTTATCACATCGATGGTGTTGAGGTACTGAACATTTGCAATTTTTTAATCGGTGAAATTAAACCACTATCCACTCACTACTTTACGGATCATCCAGATTTGTGAACCCAATGCATTTTGTCATCTATAAAACTATCGTTCTTCTTACAGCTCTATTCCACTCACTCTGATAATATCCGTAACGAATTGCGGCAACTGCCACAAAGAACAAATGCCTGGGACTCTTCCCCCAACAAAAAACATAACAGAAACATCAATCGTTTTGGCAGTAAACGCGAAATTCTAATCAAGTACTGTCACATGTGATGGTTATTTAGTTTTAATTAATGACTTGAGCTTCCCAAACATTAGACGCAGCAGTGAAGAAAGCGGGATTAGTTGATATATCTAAACAATATACGAAAGATTTGTTTGAAAATATGAACAGGATGTTCATAAAATCAGATGTGGAATCATCTGCGATTGAAAGATAAACTTTAGTCACTATCTTCCATCGTTCAAGATAACCTCTTGTGAGGTATTCATGTTGAAAAGGGAAACATTCTCAATTGAATATTGAATACAAAGATTTTTCTGTGAATTGAAAAATCCAACGATGAAAATGAAGTAATTTTTTGTGAATGTCTAACAGAAAACAACTACTTCCCCGGCTAAAGCCGCGCTGGACATTGAACTACATCTGATAGATATTCTGAACGGACCCTAACTCGAAAGAAAAAATCTGAAATTGAAAATTTGCATTTTCATTCAGATAGTTATTTGTTTTCTGTTGGACATTCACAAAAAATAACTTCATTTTCAACGTGAATTTTTCAATTCACAGAAAAATATTTCTATTCAGTATTCAATTGAGAATGTTTCCCTTTTCAATATACGAAAGTTACCCAATTGTACCAAATTAGGGTTGCCTGAATATCTAGGAATAAAAACATATACAATCGAAGAAGTGGCAAGGTTGTATATCAAATAAATGGAAATAACAAGAGTCAAGAAAGGAATTACTTTCTTACTTCAAACAAAGTAACCAAAGAAATACAAAACAAAAATGGAAGCATAGGGATGACAGACAAAAAGTGATGAATCTTGGGCTGAAGAAAAACATTCTTATTGTTATGAATCAAAATCAGAAGATCAAGATGGATAACAACCTAGTGAAAATGGACGAAATGAAACCTTCAAAACAAATACTTCATCAAAAACTGACAGAAACTCAAAAATTGCCAGTCCCAGGTTTGAAATGAATAGAAGAAAATCTAAGAAAGCTGGTCGTCAGGAAAGGTGTGAAATCAGAAAATAATAGAAGTTGATCATAGGGCATTGGTCTGCCCACTCCTAGTTGTAGATCCACAGATGAGGATGATGTAACGAACATCATTAGACGTTCATAATCTATATTCGGAAACAATAAATAGCGGATACTGAAATAGCCAATACAATCATTCAATTTTTTCAGGAATACCTGTATGATAGTTTTGTCACATTTCCTCCGTTATTTCTCTCATCGGTTATGTTAGTTTTGTTCTATACAGTGCTTCTCAAAAGACCCCTCCCCCTCTCTTATTTTTGGAACGATTATACATAAACAAGTGAAATTTGGACACCTCTTTTAAAAGGTATCGAAAAAACCTATTCAATGATGATAATTTTGTTTGTGTTTATGGCAGTTTTGGCAACTCGCTTTTAAAAAACGAAAAGCTGTGATGAATTAAATCAGTTAATACTGAAATTCCAAATTCAAGCTCCGCTCTGGATAGTTGTCAAATAAGCTGACGTTTTTGTTAGTCTCCCTAATTCGACGTTTTTGTAATTGTCCAAGTTTTCGTACATTTAATAATTTGTGTATTGTTGATCGAACGTTCAACTGTTTGAGCAGCTTTTGATACTTTTAATATTTTTGTACATTTTAATAATTTGTTAAACTGTTGTGAGCCGAACGTTTAAGTGCTTCAAGAAGCGAAATGGTAAGTGCTTTAGGTGATAAAGTAGCAGCGATCCTAATTCTTGGTGAAACTGGACAAAGTATTCAAGCAGCAGAACGCATTTTTAATAAGAGGTTTCCCAATCACCCCGTTTCGAGGACTTATTTAAGGGAGCTTCTTCGTAAGTTTGAAACAACGGGTAGTATTAATGATGCGAAACGATCTGGCAGACCACAAATTTCTGATGAAACAAAAATTGATATATTGGCAGAAGTAATAGTTAATCCTATTTCTTCAACAACTTACGTTGCATCTACCTGTGAAGTAAGTCGAAGTACAGTACACAGGGTGTTGAAAAAAAACAAATTTCATCCAAGAAAATTAAAAATGGTTCATCAAGCCTCAGACGACGACCCAGACCGAAGACTACAATTTTGTGAAAATATTGAAACTAAAATTAACCAACAGCCAGACTATGTCAAAACAATTTGTTTTAGTGACGAAAGTACTTTCTATCTCAATGGAAATGTAAATACACAGAATGTGAGTTATTGGAGTGACGTAAATCCTCACCTGTTTCGTGAAACAAATACCCAATTTCCCCAGAAGGTGAATGTTTGGGCAGGTATCCTGGGAAACCACATCGTTGGGCTTTTTTTTTAAATACTAATTTAACTGGTGAGGTTCATCTGTTGCTGTTGCAAAACGCAATAGAACCGTTAATCCTTGAAATTTTGGAAGATAATCCAGATGGATTCGGCAATTTGGAAATAACATTCCAACAGGATGGTGCTCCTCCACACCATTACGGTGCAGTAAGATGGTAGTTGGATGAGAAGTATCGTGGTAGATGGATTGGACGACGAGGTTCAACGGAATGGCCAGCTCGATCACCGGACCTCACACCTTTGGATTTTTTTCAGTAGGAGTACCTTGAATCGAAGGTTTACGCCACTGAACCTGACAATATTGACGTTTTAAAACAACGTATTGTTGCAGAATGTGAGGCTGTTTCCGCAGACACATTTGAAAAAGTACGAGAAGAGTTTAAAAATAGGATATTTCACTGTCAGGAAGTGAATGGAGGTCACTTCGAGCAATTTCTTTAAGTAGATACTGATTCTTAAATCTGTAAAGAATATCATACTGAATGGAATTTAAATTTTAATGTTTACTAATGAGCCATTAAAACTGCCATAAACACAAACAAAATTAGTATCATTGAATAGGTTTTTTCAATACCTTTTAAAAGAGGTGTCGCTTGCCGTAGGGTTCTATTTAAAATTATTGGTCACAATGGCCTTGTGACGTCATATTTGACGATTACGTCATCTATCATCACTAGTTTACAACCTTTAATATTCAGTTTCCAAATTTCACTTGTTTATGTATAATCGTTCCAAAAATAAGAGGGGGAGAGGGCACTGTATGAAATCTCCGTTTTACTGTGCCCTGGAAAACTAGATTTTAAAAATTACCAAATTTGCTCATACTTGGCGAAAAAATTAAAATAAAGAAATAAAATTAAATGTTACTTGAACTGGAGTTTGAGGAGTTCGCATCAGTATCGAATAGAGATTCATCATTAATCAATATTTCCTTGAATTCAATAGTAGCTCTCAGAAATACTGTAGATTCCAGTCAGAGTGGAATAAAATAGATTTATATCCTTCCATATACAAATAGATGATTTCAAAAGATTTGATGGGCCCATCAACGGAAATTATATGACATCAGCATGTTCTTCAGTAAGATTCAATTATATTCATAATAACAGTATTACATTTATGGCCTCTCATTCTGAAATATGTTTATGACAGGTTAATTAGATAAAAATAATAAAAAAATTGAAGCAATACAAACTATGAGAGATGTGCTTGTCCAGCCAGTTGAAAGAATGTTGATACTAACAGAATTGATGAAGATTAATAGAATGTGATTATAAATTCTGTGAATGATAAAATTCTGAATAGAAACGTACTACAATGAAATTTTCACACAGGATGATATGTTTTGCTGGCTGCTGGTCTAACGAATGAGCCTATTTCATCAAGTACGATAAATTCCCCACTAGCAGCTAACTCACATTGAAATACATGTAAAAATAAACATCAAAAAAATGTTTTTGACAGAAGACGACGTTCCAGGAGCCAAAACGGTGCCCAAAAATGACCTCTTGAAGAAGGAAAAGTCAATATATCTCGGCAATGGTATGAGACCTCCAGGTTTTTCTTTCAGATTCGTGTTCAGGAGGCAAAACCACGTAAGAAAAATCAAACAGCTATTTTCAGGAGCATGAGCACGACCCCTATACATTTACCTAACCTACCTTACTAATCATTGCACAAACTGGATCAGGATTTTCTTCAGTTGGACCTTTACCACCAATAAAATGTTTAGAGCAAACATATAAATATTTATTTAATTTTTATTTTATCAAATCCACTCTCCTTGAGGCATGGATCCATTCATTACATCTAACCTCATCAATGTGAGGTTTTACGAATGGTAAAAAACACGTTTTCCTCTGGATATCGATTATTCGAAGTACAGTTCGCAAAATTACAATGTTTTGATAGCATTGTGGTTATTAAAAAAATATTTACTTAATTATTTCAAATAATTCAATTGTATCACTTAATTGATTTCAGACTACATGCAATCCCTATACTCATTTGAAACACGAATTGATGGATCTGGTTGTGCCCCGAGTATAGAATCACAATCAACTGCGGACATAGTCTGGTATACAGACGGTTCAAAGACAGTTGAAGGAACGAGAGCAGGAATACATGGGGTAAGGCCAAGAAGGGATTACATAATACCTCTTGGCAAATGCTCCGGGATATTCCAAGCTGAAACACATGCTATCATGGTATGTATTCAGAAGAATCTAGAAAGTGGTTATAGGAAAAAACACATCTACATTCTATCTGACTGTCAGAGTGCTATCAAAGCACTCAACTCTATACAGATAAAGTCCAAACCAGTCTGGGACTCCCTCCAGAACCTCATCGATCTGGCAAAACACAACAAAGTCTCCTTGATGTGGGTGCCAGGTCATAGAGGCATTGAAGGCAACGTCAAAGCGGACCAGTTAGCTAGACAATCATCTGAAACGCTATTCACTGGGCCAGAACCTGAACATGGGATTAGCAAAAACCGATGCAGGACCCTGACCGACGAGTGGATAAAAAGAAGACACCAACAATATTGGGATCAAACTGTCGGGCAAATACACAGCAAAGTCATGGTAGGGCATCCAAACCGGACCCTGACGGCTGACCTTCTGAACCTGAATAGAACGAAGGCTCGTATAATAATAGGTCTGTTGACTGGATACTGCGGCCTGAGAAAACACCTAAACACCATGGGAGTACGCAGGGAAACCGTGGAGTGTAGGCTATGTGATGAAGAGGAGGAAACAGCCTCTCATATTATCTTTGACTGTGACGCCCTGAGTAGTAGGCGACACAGAACCTTTGGAGAGATCAGCCCGGAAACAGGCATGAATCCGAAGAACCTTATCAACAGGCTTCTAAACCTATTTAAAGGCACAAACCTGTTTGAATGAGGAACCACTGACGACAGAGTGATACAATAGACCCCAGCTGGTCGCAGTGTCAAGGGCAGCTAAGTGCTAACCAACCCTGTCTCTGGCTCGTCAGCTTTCAACCAACCAACCAACCATCTTAAATGGATAAGGTTTGATGTTTGTCCCTACCATAAGTGCTGCCTCTCGTGACAAATTTGCCACACTTTTCTCAAGAGAAAGGTTCATTATTTCGCTGGTATAAAATATAATATTTAATAACGAGTGTCGAAAGTAGTACTTTATAGCAAGCTCCTAGACAATGCGTTTTTCTTAACTAAATTTTCTTCAAATTAAAAATCTTCTAGTATGCAAAAAGTACCGTTTTCTAAATACCATGGAAAATAGGTACTATTTTTATCTATGGAAAAAAGTTAAATAATATATAACGTCTGATTCCATAATGGGTAATAATAAATGAATAGTACCGAAAAGTACACTGTACAATAATATACGTATACCTACAAAATGTATTTGCGTATGATTTTTATACTTTTTGAACATGCGACACGCAATTATCCCAGCTTTCATTTGGAATATTCTGCATTTCTGACTGATTCAAAGCTACCACAGATTAATTTAATTAAACATAATTCCTCGCATTCAGCTCATGCCGTATATGTTCAATTGGTTGCAATGATAAGGAGGAAGTCTTACCATTGTATGACCCATTTCTTCTGCCAATGTGTCACAATAATATTCTTTTTTATTGAAAATGATTTTATTATTTCTAGCAATCGTTTTTTTTGTATAATTTTCCCCAAAATAAATATCATTTTTAACCGACGAAACCAAAAAGGAGGAGGTTCTCTAATCGACGCGTATATTTAATTTTTTTTATAATTTTTTTTATGTATGATCACGCATAACTTTTTACGGAGACGTCCGATTCCGATAACTCTTTTTTCAGTGGATAGGGTGTACTTCGAAATTGGTCCCATTTGAATTTAAAAGATGAAATCCACTCCTAAGGGTAGCAAAATGAAGGATATTGATCACTCACCCTCTGAATTCTGGTCCGTTAACCGATTCTATCAGGCATAACATTGTACTGGGATCTTCGATTTGGATGATTCTTCTTTTATCAGATAGGGTATACCTCATAGTTGATCATATTTGGATTTCGAATGGAATTATCCACCCTTACGGGTAGAAAAATAGGGGATGATTGATTTTTCACTTGTGAACATTGGCACACATACGTAATTGACATTGGCAGGCTCTCCTACATCCGTCAAAATGATTACATTCTATGGAGGATGGAATTATATACAAAGTGATGGAATCAACGAACAAGAACTTTCAAAATTCAATTTATATTATATAACAATAAATCGTTAAAAAGAAAATTATATTATTTAATAGTTAATAGTTGAAGTAAGCTAGGTAAGTAAGTATTTTGGAAGTAATCAAAAATGAAGTAGGTAGTAATTAGTAGATTAGCAAAAAAAATTGAAAAATAAAAACTTTTTATCAAAAAATTAAACGACGAAAAAATCAACTGAAAAGCAAAAAAAAATTAAACCGACGAAATACGGAACTGAAAAGTAAAAAATTAAATGAACCTTTTTAGTCTCAATAACTAAGCTACTAAACTAATGTGAGTAACTAATTTTGAGTCGGCCCAAACAAACAAGCAAAGAATTGGTAAGGCGTAAAATATGGCAGAGTTGGGGGTGACATTCTATAATTTTTTTAATAATCAATTGTTGCAAAAATGGTAAGGTAAAATGATGGCATCGTGTCAGTCGTGACATTCTAATGATCTTCGTTGATTGTTTGTTTGGGCCAACTCAAAATTAGTTACTTACATTAGTTTAGAGCAGCTTAGATAATTTATTTTAATTCAGAGATCCAATAAAGGTAGAATAATGAAGTAAAATCGGTTAAGGTTGATTGTCATAAATCTAAATTCATTGACATTATGTTCTAAAGATTCGGAAACTAATTTGTATTCGTCCTCAAAAGATATTTACCTCAGGTAATCATATCTAAAAATGCTTTCTATAACTAAAGTTTTTGCTTTCAGTTGTTTTTTTCGTCGGTTTAATTTTTGTTAAAAAGTTTTATCAAGCATATGGTTCTGGATAGTGAGTTTTGTGTCATTTGAACACGAAACTTTATTTAGCTCGACTGTGGTAGCTCGCATTATCACAATCACATTATTTTGGTGGTATTTCGGGAAAAGTAATTTTCAAACCAGTCTTTGAATAAGCCTGCCGTGGTATCGTTGTGATTAGGCCAATCAATAGAGATTTTCTGCTATATTGATTCTGTGACAAAAATACTACCAGGAAACGACTGTGCCATCATACAAAGACGGTCCGAGTTATATCCTGTTATGTTTCCTACTCCCAACTGTCATTGCTAAATTTGTTATAAACATTTAAAAGCATTTTATTTTTATTTTTTGACTTGTAACTTGAAAACTAATAAAGCAATCTCGATACTTTCAGTGGACCAATTGTAGAAAATCTAAATGCAAAAAAAATGAGCTCTAGCACAACTCGATCGGAATATTAGTAACGGAGAAGAACTGGCAAAAATGAGTTTTTTTTTAAAATTCATAACTCCGCCACTTTTTAAGTTGTGCTAATTTTCCACGACATAGTAGTGATCAATATGTACTCCATGTGTGAAAAACTCAGTCGCTGTCGGATCATGAGTTTTGGCATAATTGCAATCTAAATTTATTAATGCACTTTATTGCAGCAGACCTGGATGCATCGTAGGTGGTCTGATTCCAATTTTTCAAAAAGATTTCGAAAGTAGAAGTATATTACTACAACAAGTATATTCTCATTTTGCGTTAAAATGCCTCAAAACAGGTGAAAAATACTTGCAAACATGATAGAAAATGGGCGAGTGCGTGAAAGCGGCTGAGTAGTGGGGGTAGAGCAGCAGATGCGGGAAAGCGTATGTATAGTAATACAAGGACGCTGCGCCCGTTATGAATCTGCTGCTCTACCCCCACTCCTGAGCTGCTTTTATGCACTCGCCGGTTTTCGGTCATGTTTGCAAGTATTTCTCACCTATTTCGCAGCATTCTAACGTAAAATGAGAATAGTCATTTTGTAGTACTATACTTCAACTCTCAAAATCTTTTAGAAAAATTGAAATCGGAACACCTATGACGGATCCAGGTCTGCTGCAATAAATGCATTAAAAAAATAAAATTGACAAAACTAATAATCCAACAGTGCCAAATGAAAAGAAATTTCTTTTTTCTTGTCAGGATGTGCAAAAATCCTATGACATATTTATTGGAAAAGTAAACAATTACATAACTTTATCGACTAAAATGTACGAAATGTCAAATAAAAAACAAAAAATCAAACCCTGGATAACAAATGGCCTTATTACATATATACGTGAAGGAGACAAAATGAAGAAATTTTAAAACAAATGCAAAAGAAGATTTGAAAAGGGAATACACTGAATATATAAATAGAGTCAACAGTCTAATAAAATTTACTAAAAACCAATATTACCAACAAAAGCTTGTCACAGTAAAAGGAAACTCCAAAAAGACTTGGCAAATAATAAATGAAATGAAATAATTCTAAAGCAAAAATGAAAACCCTAGATTTACCATTGAAAGTGCAAAATGAAGAGGTTGTGTCTAAAAACCATGAAAAATCTAACGTACTGAATAATTTTTTCACTACCATTGGCGAAAAAATGTCGGAAAACATCGAGAAGCCTGACATTGTATCTGAAGATCTAATGGAGGATATTTTTATTAACAAAACACTTTTTTTAAAACCAGTGACGTGCAACGAACTGATAGACATTATATCTAAATTAAAAAATAACTGTTCCCCTGGACCAGATAAAATCAACACAAAAACAATAAAGTCTATACATTTACATATTATTAAACCATTGGAACATCTGATAAACCTTTGTTACACTGAAAGTAAAATACCAAAGCAATGGAAACAGGCTATTATCACACCAGTACATAAGTCAGGTGATCGAGGAGAACCTGGCAATTATAGGTCAATCTCTGAGATAAATAGTTTTGCAAAAATCTTTGAGCATACTATCAAGAGAAGACTTATCAATTTTTTCGATAAGAATAAAGTGTTAACAGACAGACAATTCGGCTTTATGAAAAATTCAAAACTGGACAGATCGGACAAATGCATAGCCATCTTCCTTGATCTTGCCAAGGACTTTAACACCGTTTCGCACGAAATTTTTTTGAATAAATTATATAGTTATGGAATTCGGGGACTGGTACTTAACTTATTGCGAGACTATTCATCACAGAGAACACAAAGTGTAAAGATAAACGACGAACTCAGTGACACATCAATAGTTACGGTAGGTGTACCTCAGGGTACCATATTAGGGCCCATCTCATTCTTGGTATATATAAACAGTGTTAGCAAAATCAAAAGCTTTTTGGGTCATATTATATCTTACGCTGATGATACTGTCATCATTTTCTCGAGTGAATCATGGCAGGGAGTCTATAAAAAAGCATAAAATGACATGAACAAGATGAAAGCATGGCTCGACTATAATCTTCTTAGCCTAAACGTCGATAAAACAAAATTTATGACCATCACACTGACAGACAGCGACCAACCAAACGCAAATTTTCTAAAGATATATACAATAAACTGCTCTCAAAATATCTGTCAATGTCCTGCGATTGAAAAAACAAATAAACTAAAATATCTAGAATCAACATTTACGATGGGATGAACACACGCTATGCATGACCAAGAGGCTAAGACAACTCATCCATAAATTGTATTCCCTGAGAGATATCCTATCTCGTAAAAACATGCTCACTTTATATTATGCATGCAGAGTCAGTTCTCAAGTATTGCATAACAGCATGGGGAGGAACTTTTGAAAAAAATTTAGGAAGCTCACAAACAACGCAAAACACTGTACTAAAAATTATTTATAAAAAGGCCAGATTATTTTCCACAAAAAAGCTTTATGAGGAAGTCAAATTATTCAATATAAGATGTCTTCATTCCTACTCATGTTTAATATGGATATTTCACAATAAAGCTAACTATCTGAGTAAAACTATTGAGAAAGAAACCAGATCTGTTATAAAAGGGTCTGTTCACATGCCATTATTTAAAAAAAGTCATTCACAGAGATTTGTACATTATTTTGGCCCAAAACTCTTCAACCTACTACCATCTGAGTCCAGGAATATCACAAATATTAACAAATACAAAATAGCCATAAAATCATTTGTACGACACAATCAACCTACATTTGAAAATGTATATTGAACATACACTTTTCGAACCTCCATTCTCCAGAATCACGAAATAGACGCTAATTGACTATCTTCCTTCTAAATATGGGATACCCGACACAACACAAGCACGCTTGTGCTTAGGTGAAAGGTCTCCAGTATATGGAGTGAGATGGCTCGGTACTATATTGAAATTGTAATAACTAAATTGAAATTGTAATTAACACCTGGAAATAATATTATGAATTGTGAAATTGTCATGTTACTTACTTTTGAATTGAATAAACTTGAAACTTGAATACTAGCAACAATAACTACATGCGACGAAACACTCGTACTTGATCACTTTTTTGAACAAAATCTTCCATGCCAGAATTTCAATTAAATGTTAATAAATTTTTAAGAATTAATAATTACAATACTGCTGGGTACACGATGATTTCAAATCGAAAAATTAAAATTCTTTATTTCTTGTAATAAATTTGTATAGGTATTGAAGCAAAGCACTTTCAGCCTGCGGCATCTTCTGTGCTTATCTAAAAGGTTTAAAATATATTCAGTACCTGTCACAAAAAAAAATATTTTTTATTTAGAAAATTTTTACATAAAATAGAGAATTAAAATTTTTCAATTAATAATTAATCGTTGGAAATTACCAAACGAAGTTCTCGAAAATGAATCTAATAATCATATCTTCAACCTGTTACCGGCAAAAAGGGCTTCAACGTCATTGATTGAAACATATTTGTTTTTTATTGACCTTCAAGCAACTGTTACACCTGCGCTCGGCGAGAATTTAATGTGTAAAAAGTGTAATTTAATTAATACTAACGACGATTAAGGACGGGAAGTGACACAAAAGTGCTTACGGGAGGTGTTTGTGTTGCAGCCGATACGAACTGAAAAGTCTGCCATCCATCGCACAGATGGTAAAAGATTATGGACGAAATAAATGGTTTTTCTTAATCGCCAGCCCTTTCATACGTGTAAAAAATATCGTTTAGAATGTTTCGTTTAGAGGAAGAATAAATATTTCGAGTATTGAAATAATACGAAAATATTAGTTATGGGAATATTGAAGCTGATTTTTTTTTTGTGGAGGAATGATTTTGTGGAGGAATGATTTAGGATATATTATATAACAATCAATAATATTATTATATTATATTTTTATTTCATTTCGATTAATTGAAACGCGTATTCTCATCTGAATGAATATGAAATTTTGGAGGTCAATCAATTTAGGTTTGATGAAAATGGGTTGACTGATGACGTCATGAATCCAGTACCAATTTGTAAGGGGAAAAGTATTCGACTTGATGGAATATTACCTGTCAAAAGTTGAAATGAATAACATTAAAAGCGATTCAGGATTAGTGGAATATGATGTTTTTCAAGAAACAGTTTTGTTTTATCTGTATATACATGATTTATTCAAACTAGTACGCAATAAAAAAGTAGTAGTAAGTGAAGAATAATTATCGGAATTATCTTAAAGCTGAGGCAGAAAATGATCTAACTGATGTCTTCGACTGATTCAGAAACCGCTGACTTTGTTCGAGTTTAATTGCATTTGTAAGTTTTATAAAAGTTTTGAGACAATGACCAGACAAAAAGATGGCAAAGGTAGTAAACGTCTCAAGATAATAATTATGACTAATTTATCTGTAAGATAAGAAACTATTACTGACTGATTCAGAAACCGCATTTTAACAATTAACTTCAACAAAACTAACTTTCTAGAAATACCCAAATTATAATTTTTCAATCGTCAGCATTAATAATAAAGGAATTCTCAATTCACTTGTGGAAAATACTAAATAACTTACTGTATTTGTAGATAATAATTTGAAATGGGCATATTAACCACCATATTAGAAAAATCGCTCTATTTTATATAGGTTTACATATTCTGACTTACTATCTTTGTTCGAGTTTGATTGCATTTGTAAGTTTTATAAAAGTTTTGAGACAATGACCAGACAAAAAGATGGCAAAGGTAATAATTATGGCTAATTTATCTGTAAGATAAGAAACTGTTAAGTCTTCATCATTATGGTCTATTACTCGCTGAAGATGTCTGTCAAACAAAACAAAAGCAAGTAGGTTTTTTTATATTTACTTAAAAACAATTAAAGATAATTTGCTTATTTATTTTTGTACAGAGGTTAGGTGGGACTAAAATTTCAAAAGAAATAGTTTGATCGAACCCAGAGTTTTCTGAGGACTTCAGAATTATCGAAATATACAGGGTTTTTTCAATTCAAAAATCTCTATTTTAGACAATACTATAAAAAAAATTGATGAATATGTCAATACGTGGTTCCCATGTTGTAGAGTGTAATATGCAATGAAAGTATATCTGTAATTATATACAGGTTGTAATCTAACCTCCTGCACAACCGCTAACAGAATAAAATATTTAAAATATACTTGTACCATCTTATCGAATCAATCTCCGAGGGAAGAAAATCTCATCCAATTCTAATTTCCAGACGTCGATATTACAAGGAGTAGCTGACTCACTTTCAGAATCCCGGATTTGCGCCTCGGACCAGTCCGGGTAGTCAAGTGATTCTCTCCATTCTAACTTAATTTGACGGAAGTGCTCGATTCACTTCACACTTCCCTTTCAGTTGGGTTTACCTTGAAGTGGACCTAGCCAGACGGACGAGTATATTGTCATGAAGCATAAGTTTAATAAATCCAAAATTTAAATGTTTCCTCTCCTAAAGGCCACAAGGGCATTTCAGTTCCTGTTCTGCACTCGTTTGTATCTCATAATTAAATCAATACCCTGTATAGAACAGTGCAGAGAGAAATAGCAGGAACTGAGGTGTTGAATTACATTAATTGAACTCGATCAGCAAATAATGCTGATCAGAGATTTTCGGAAGGAATGACCTGTGGAGAGGGGCATTGATTGTCGAGTTTTGCTAATAATTGAGAAGAATAGAACAGTGAGTTGATCGCGAGTTTTAATCGAGTAAACATCGAAAATAATCGGCGGATGACACTTCTCCCAATGGCACCAGAAATGGATATGATAATGTAAGTACTGTGTTTTTCCTATTGTTCATTCATTTTAATAAATCTATATTTTTATAAATGTGTCTTTACCTAATTGACTTCACCTCTATTCTTGATCGAGTAAACATCGAAAATAATCGGCGGATGACACTTCTCCCAATGGCACCAGAAATGGGGTTCGAGTAGCCAAATGATCATGGCTATTCTCGATATTAGAAAATGTGTTGTGGGCTTGGAAAAAGTCCCGACATAATTGGTGGAGCGCCTGTTTTGATCCAAAGACTGATTCTTCCTAATCAGTCTCCAGTTTTCTTAAAAAACTGATATGATTTACATCTATTTTAATCTGAAATAATTTTGAACTACCTTTTTTTAGCATTACTTAAGTTTTACATATTCTATGAGGGCAAGTTGATTAGGAGATACATTATGATTATTTATCTGGTTTTTATTTTTTGCAAACATATAATGAATTGATGGTGAGCTCATGAATGTGATAAATAATTGTTGGTTTTTTGTATTTAATTGCGGTGGCATTCAATAATTTCTAGGGGAACAGTAGTCTGAAAAGATATATATAAATATTTTTTTAAGCTTTTATTCCTCTCATTTCAATCAATAATAATTGTTTCCCTGAGCCAATACATATTTGAGAATTCCATACTAGGTTCACTAACTTAATTTCTGCCAAGACCAGTTCACGTTTCTACAAACATCTGGCGTGGCACACTACTTAACTATAATCCCTCTTATTTCTGCTGAGACCAGTTCACGTTTGTTCACAAACATCTGGCATAGCACACTACTTTACTATAATCCCTCTTATTTCCGCTGAGACCAGTTCACGTTTGTTCACAAACATCTGGCGGTGCACAATATCTTACTATAATTTATGCCGAGATCAGTTCACGTTTTCTTACAAACATCTGACATGGCAACTATTTTAAACACTACACTATTTCTTATTCCTCTATTCAGTTATAGTTATATCTCGGTATTAACTATTTTATCAATAAATCAACTCTCACCACTGATTATCGTTCGGTTTGTTATATATTGTAAAATGAATTCTTTATATCTTGGTACAAATGAATAAGAAAAAAGTAAAAAGCCAAGCAAACGCCAAAGATCCCTCAACAGAGCCAAAGTAAGACTCGCACTGGACGATCTGAACCACAGTGAAATTGCAGAAGTTATATTACCACCATTATCGCCACCTATTAACACAATTCAAGATAATACAAAAGATTTCGAAAATTTGGAAAATAGCATTTCCCTGAATACCTTGCTCAATGAGCAGATCGAAGATCTTGAAAAATACCTTTTTTCATGTGACCACTTATTTATAGATAATACTAATAATCATACTACTTTAATCGAAAATACTCCCGCCCCTAATAGCCCCAAGCAATTTCTCTCTGAAAAAATTAAACTAAAATTCAAAAGATTATTTGGGGACGATTACTAATAGAAAATAACTACGGTTATGTTTATTCTGTTTTTTGCCATTTTTTTTTTCATTAGAAAGAAATACTTGAAATACAGAAATATTTCGTTCAATATTACCCTGAAAAAATGGGGAAATTTATATTAAATATAAAACAAAAATTTTTACATATCTTTAATTTTTTTTATTTTACAAATTTTGGTGAACATCAGTCTAATGAAACCAAAAATCATGTTATATACACGGGGAAAAATATATTCACAGATGAGGTATGAGCAGTGAAAAAAAAACAATATTTTACAAGGTCACTTAAACTAAAACTGAATACAAAAAAAAACGACGATACTTCTAAGGAAGGTCAGACCTCGTGCGCAGGAGCATTTCAACCCGAATTCAGCAGCACAAACAACATCTCTTCTGGTGATCCATTTGCGCCATCTAAGAGAATACCCAGATCCCCACAAAAACCATAATATCGGGTGTAACAAGGGTATACCTAATATAAAAACATATTCGTTCAGAAATTGTTTAATGATTATTTGAAAATAATAATTGTTGAAATGGGTTGCAAGGGACCAAATAAATCTCAAGGAGAGAAACGAAAATTATTCAAAAGAGCCAGAGAGTGTAATTGTAGCTCTGTTCAGGAGAAACAAGATAGTATTTATTTGAATTACGGCCATTTTGACACCCCTAAAATTCCCGAACATTAGAAGCAAATTGGAGAGACAATAGAAAACCTGAATTGTCATGATACACATATTTCAATTATATTCAAGTCAAATTTTTCTGTTATTGATTAAAGTCCCATTTTTATCATATTTTATATTGATACTTCTAATTAATCTATTATGAACTCATAACTTAATCAAAATCAATTATTATTCCAATTATGGCAAATTTTAGTTAGTTCAATTATTTTAACGTAGATGTAGGTGAAGCTTGAATGGAGAAACAAATATGAAATTCCATAAATCGTCCAAATTAAAAATTCAAAAAAAATATAAAATGTTCTATAAATATTACCCATAGAATAATTATTTAGGTAGAAATTTGATGTAGCCGTTGCCATAGTGAAAAATTAAGAACTTTTAGATGTTGCTGAAATCATCTACTAACTGAATTTTAAAAATAAATAATTATGTTCACAGCGTTAATGTCATAGAAAATATTACCTGAGAAGTAAAAGGTAAAATGTGTACAGTCATTGAAGAATAGCCTGAAAGTGAAATTCAACACAAACAACAAAAATGTACTATATTCTAATTCACTTCAGATTAGGAGAAGATTTCCAAGAAAAACATGTTAGTATAGTAATGAACCAGAGTCAATAACCGCATAACTTTTGCTGACAAATACAAAGTGAGAACAAACTTAGATCAGTTTTGTTGTTCACACATATAACGTTGATATTCCTGAAGATTTATAGAGACGAGAATTCTCAAACGCCAAAACCAATATGAATCACAAAAGAATGCTTCGAATGAAAATAGTCTAGTTTGACTCAAAATAGCAAAATGAAACTATGATTCTCCAGCGGAAAACATGAAATGAACCCCTATTTTTGCGAAAATTAAAACTACAAATCATTTCCGAATTTTTTTTTCCATTGATAGACATGTTTCCAATGTGATGGTAGTTGAAAATTGTTGGATTTATTGTGTTGAGTTTAGGAATATTTTTCACAAATTTGAATACGTCTGAACACACTGCCTAGCCAACAGTGTGGAGTTGCTGCCTAGCCAACAGCACTTAAAAGACTTTTGGGACAATGTTTCTTGTGTGGATTAGCCAACCTCCTAGATTCTGCTGCCTAGCCAACAGCCACCAAATCAATTTGAATTCAAAAAAAAAAAAAAAAAAAAATTCTCAAAGACGTTTTTTAGCACAATCAGTCCAAACATGTTTATAATCCCACTTATTGCAGTTCTATCCAATCCGACAAACTCGAGATAAAAATAATGTCTGAAGCAGTTGGTTTCTAAATTGAGCGACATGTTTTGAAAAACACCTGCGCCAGTCAGATGAAAAGGTACGAATACAGTATAAATGAATGAAAAAGTGCAACAGTTCTTTGCGGTAGTAGGTATACCTAATTTTTCAATTTCAACTTTTTGCAAAATTACTTGCATTCAGATTTCACTAGGTTATTTGGATCAATGTTATAATAGGCCTTAACTTTAACATTTGGACGAATCACTCTGTGAATGAAGAGCAAATTTTGCTGTTGGAATTGAATGAACTAAATGAAAATACCAGTGATGTCGAGAAGAGAAAAATATATATGAAAATATTGAAGAGATATAATAAAAAATGGAAGTATGAAATGATATAATAAATGAAAGTATGAAATGATATAATAATAAAAGTATAAAATGATGAATATTAAAAGAAATCCAATGTGTTGAAACTGTATTGAGTGCAATCGAAAGCACACACGTTTCAATATTTCGTGTTATAATTGGTTCATTTATCACATGTTTACTTATCATATAATTCAATGCCTGTCGAGGTTATAGCCAGGGGAGTAGTTGTTTTGAGGGTAATTTGATGAAGTTTATAACCATTGACACGTACTGAATATTGGAAAGGCATTTCATAAATATATGAAGAAATAATTAATGAATAAAGATTTATTCAAGGTATCGAAAATGATTACCGATTACCACAATCATAAGGGAGGTATGGAGGAATATCTCAAAGAGATTGAATACCTGCCTGTGCATTTTGTGGAAATAACATGGGGTGAACGTGGAAGAAGATCCTATGGTAATATAGGGTTGAACGTTAGCCTGTGATAAGAAGTGCAGTTGGTTTTGCTGCAGATTTTGAAGAAAATAAGTTATGTAAAAGTATTTCATAGAATTATGAACTGAAGGTAGTTGGAAAACAACTATTGCACAATAAAAAAAAAAAAAAAAAAAAAAAACAGAAATTATATACGAGTCACAATTATATTAGTACCAAATACTGTATCTTGAGTTAACACGATTATTAAAAAACAAACTTGGAGGAAGTAAACGGCAAGCGTAAACTATGGATTGGTAATCTAGCAAATGTTGAAGAAGTATATGTATACCAGGAATAAGGTGATTAGAAGACATGAACAGAAATCGAATATTCCTTATTAAAATCAATAATTCACGAAATGAGCGATTTAGTCGAATTTGACGTTTGAAACTGTAGGATTGTTGAAACGAGATCATAAATTGAACTCAATGTAATATTGTTAATATACAATCATATTTAATATAATATACATATAAAGTTAGGAAAAAAAAAATGCTTGTTATATATAATACATATTTACAGAAAAGTTTCAATATGAAAAAGCCAACTAAAATGGTTTGAAAATAATGTAATATTTCAACTCCATTTTTTTTCTAATGTTTTACAATTTTGATTTGCGATTCTCATTTACTTAAGGTAATCAATCAGAGCCAATAGCAAAAGAGAAAAATTGATTCATGATGATTCAGCAATATAACATTAAATAATAAATAATGAATGAAATTTATTCAGCAGCATCATACAGATTGGTTACAGAATGATAATGTTTACATAAAATCTGAATGAATTGAAATTACCACAGAAGGAGGGAAATCTCCTTGAGCGTGGTTCAATACAGAGTGTTACAAAATATATCTTAAAATAAAATCTTATATATAGTTTTAGTCATATGTCATGCCATATATACCTATAGACATGCATACATACATATATATTTACAGATCACATTAGAGTTACTAATAATAAGAGAAATAGGAATAGATACAGTAATATATAAAAATAAAAATAATAAATATAATTAAAAACGCTTTGGAAGGCCTTTTGTTCATAAATAAACATATAGGCAATGATAAATAAATAAAACAAAAAAAAAACAAAAAACAAAAACAATAAAATCTTATTTTTAGAAATGTGTTTCCAGATTCTCTTAGAATATGTATTTTTTACCCCAGTGGAAAATATTGAATTCATATTGAAGATATCAAACTTAGCCGACTTGAAATTTTTAAGATGATAGTGGCATTTGGTTTGTTTTTTTTGTCACGCACTTTTTTTTCTTCAGGAGAAAACAATTAATTTCGAATATTTGTAGACATTTCAAAATATCAGCTTCAAATGTCGAAGACAGAACATCAAATGGTTTCTAATTAATTTTTTTTACATTGTATTTTTTGCAATTTTGGTATTATTAAAAGCTTTCTTGAATTGGAGAAACACAGGAACTGTGGAAAAAATAAAAATATTGGATTAGATAAAAATCTAAATATGATACAAATCAAATAAACACCCCAATCCCTAATGAAAGAAAAACAAAAACACCAAAAATTATACGCTAGAAATTAATGAACCTCTATTAGCCCTCTTACCGGAAACAAAATTGACTGTACCTTACATATTTTAGAGGAAACAGATGATGTATAGAAAGTAGTTTAAACTGATTGTTATGTGGAATGATATATATTAAAGTAATAAATAGTAAACAGATACAATGTGCCCTATAGAAAGAAATCATAATGCTTCTAGAAAAGTAAATGATATAAATAAAGAAAAGTAAATGATATAAATAAACAAATGAAAAGCCGGCCGGCAAGCGTTACTACTTTTCTCAGTAATTTTACTAAATTGTTGGGATATTCAAGCTGATATTATCGTAAAAATATTAGATGAATGTTCTTACAAAACAAAATCAAAAGAGAAAACAAAGAAAAGTAGATTAATAGAATCTCACAAATTCACATTGATAAAGCCATGATACCGTAATACCTCAGATGGCGATCGTGTAATTCAACACCTGTCGAAGTATTAGCTAGGGGAATAGTTGTTGCGATTGATCCATTATAACAGAGGTAAATAAATAAAAGGGCTTTGCACACTGATTAGTCGTGATAATAATGTGAGAAAATAATGTGAATAACATGGATCCATGATAATAAAAAAATAAAAAAGTTTACAAGAAACAAAAAGGGCATAAGCATTCTACAGAATAATGAATGAAAGAATTAATATACATATAAATACGTATGTAAAATTTGAGGTACACATAACTATTGTCAAGTCAAGACTAGTAAATGAGGGGTATCAAGAATTTTATAATAGGGAAAATCACACTTTAAAAAGGCCGATGGTCAATGTCTTTGCAATTAGCAAGCATATATATATAGTAATTACATAAAAGGGGTGTCAATGAATGTATCAATACTAATTTACCCATTTCTGTATAATGTAGTTCATGTAAAATGAATAGTATATGAAGAGTAGGCATAGTTGAATATAAGAGTATATGTTAAATCGAATTGTAATTATAACATTGTATATCATACAATTCATTTTGGGTTTGTTATATGATAGGAACATTAGTTAGGTTATATGTCACATTATAGTGAAAAATTGTAATAAAAAGGACTTACTGCCGTTTTTTTTTGTTGCATGATTCGAGACAAAAAACCACACAACACGAACATGAGGCACTGGTACAGGAATGCAGTAAATCTCCCTTGGATGATGCTCCCAGCCAAAATCCATGTTGCAAGTGAACCTGACCAGGACACCCCATTCAGTTCTTGATGTAACAAGCCACTGGACGAGAAATAGGAGCATATCTACTGGAATGAAAAATTATATTAGCAGCAGCCCATACCAAAATTGGTGACAACAGCAATTTTTACCAACTCATAAGTGCCTATCCTTCGGAAATAAAGTACACCTACCTCAGTCATACACACCTACAATGTGTGGGAAGGTGCAAAAGAACACTGAAAGCAGCCCCGTCTGTTTTCCAAAAAGTCAACGTATTAATTACATGAGAATAGCCGGGAGGCACATCACAGATACACAAACAACGAACTTCCAGTATCCAGCCAGCCATCTTGACAGTTGTCAAGGTTAGATGAATCGTCACAAATCCACAATCGATGAAAAATCGAAAACGTTCATCTCGCCCTCTTCCATAGGATAGCCAAACTGAATGGTACAGAAACCTGTAACACCCTGGGTCCATGTCGTCGCTACGAGCAACAGCGAGGCGCCCAAAACAGAGGCGTAACAGCAGGGAGATTCCAAGAACTTTTACGTGACAGTGCCGGACTAAGACAATTCAAGTGTTGTATAGAACAGAACATAAAAAGTGCTAGTGTGGTTGAGAACATTATAGAGACTCGAATAGACAATACAAACTATAAAGTACTTTATTCAGATTCCTTTAATTTAAGTATAATACTGTATATCACATATTGACCATTTATTTTATTTTTTTGGGTGTAATCGTTTTTATTTGACTTTTGTTTTATTTTTTTTTACTATTTCCTAACATTTTTAATTTTTTATTCCAACAACGTAACATTGTTGTGATTAGTTATTTTAATCTTCGATTTCATTTTATTACACATAAGGTGTAATTCAGGTCAATGGAGACCTATTCAAATTACTTTAAATATATATTTTTTTTTATTATTTTTATGATTTCTGGTATAGATTCAAGCTGGAGCCCAGCTTTTACGGGCCGGGGAAGTGTCATGAAGCATAAGTTTAATAAATCCAAAATTTAAATGTTTCCTCTCCTAAAGGCCACAAGGGCATTTCAGTTCCTGTTCTGCACTCGTTTGTATCTCATAATTAAATCAATACCCTGTATAGAACAGTGCAGAGAGAAATAGCAGGAACTGAGGTGTTGAATTACATTAATTGAACTCGATCAGCAAATAATGCTGATCAGAGATTTTCGGAAGGAATGACCTGTGGAGAGGGGCATTGATTGTCGAGTTTTGCTAATAATTGAGAAGAATAGAACAGTGAGTTGATCGCGAGTTTTAATCGAGTAAACATCGAAAATAATCGGCGGATGACACTTCTCCCAATGGCACCAGAAATGGATATGATAATGTAAGTACTGTGTTTTTCCTATTGTTCATTCATTTTAATAAATCTATATTTTTATAAATGTGTCTCTTACCTAATTGACTTCACCTCTATTCTTGCAGCCGCACTAAGGGGAACAATTCAGGGTTGTTAAAGTTAAATGGGGTTCGAGTAGCCAATAATGATCATGGCTATTCTCGATATTAGAAAATGTGTTGTGGGCTTGGAAAAAGTCCCGACAATATGGTGGAGAACGGACCCTTTTCAACAGATTTCACCGGGGTTGTAGGACAGGAATACGTCGAAGATCAATAGATATTTATCAGATTTCCATTTTACATGAAAAAATATGGGAATGCATAAATAGTCCAGATATGTTTTTTTGAGCGAAATATAATTTTGATTATTGTGTGAAAAAACAGTTTGTCCGTCGACGTTTTGAGCGCGACCACCTTCTTCAAGAATTCAGGGAATTACATAAAAATGCTTTTAAACAACAAACAACTATCTATCGAATCATGTTTTCTGCAGTAGTACTAAACAAATCTGACAATATTTATTTCCTAGAGTATTCCAAAAAATATTATATTAAATACTCGAAATGTTTTCCGTTATACTCCAAACAATATTAGGGCCTGTTTTCAAATTCTTGCCCCATATTTCGGTATTTTCGACTAATGAAATCCTTAAATTCTTCAATTAAGGCTAGTAAATCTATGGAGGTCAAATCTGGAGATCTTGAAGGCCACTCGATAGGTCCTTGCCTTCCAATCCAACGGTTGTTATAATGATGATGCTGCAATACTGGCATCATCATTATCATAACATTTCCTTGTTGGAAAACATTTTTCTTTGTCTCATTCATCTATACGAGTTCCCAATTAAAATTGGAATATAAAATACAATTTTTACTTCCAGATTTTTTCTTTTGGGTCTTTTTAAAATATCTATAGGATGTAGTTCAATGTTCAGCGAGGCTTTAGCCGGGGAAGTAATTGTTATTTTTTAGAAAACTTAATTTGTATCGTGGATTAACAGAAAAATATTTCTATTCAATATTCAATTGGGAATGTTTAAAAAAATTCAGTAGCTCCCTGAAACAATTCCTGGTTGAAAAATGTTTCTAATCGGTGGAAGAATATTTTAATAATTAGTTAGATCATATCAATATGTGTATTACGTGCATGTGTGTTTATGTATATATATATATATATATATATATATATATTCTTTATTTTCTCGGAATAAGGGCCTTAGTCAGTCTATATATTTTTTATTTCATTCGACGTTTCGACATTGTTCATGTCATCTTCAGGTAAAATATAATTCAACTATTATTCTTTCATTTCATTTCAACGTTGTTGAATGTCAACATTCAACAACGTTCATTCAATCATGAAACATGAAATGAAATGAAGGAATAATAGTTGATTATATTTGACCTGAAGATGACAAACAATGTCGAAACGTCGAATGAAATAAAAAATATATAGACTGACTGAGGCCCTTTTTCCGAGAAAATAAAGAATATAAACATATGTGGTCAAGAAATTAAGAAATATATATATATATATATATATATATATATATTGTTATGATACGAAATATTTGTTCAATGTAAAAAGAATAAAAAGTGATATAATGATACTTATATAATATATATATATATATATATATATATATATATATATATATATATATATATATATAAATATGTTTGTTTTGAATTTTTTCTGTACATTTTGCTTTTCTGAAACCTTGTACCATTTTCTAGTCGACGCAGATGTCTCAAGAGTTTAGCAGTGGAGATTTTCTATTGTCATAAGTATGTTGTCAACAATTCATTTAATTTGCACAACCTATAAGAAAATATAGAAATCAAAATTCATGAATAAAACTTTAGATCTCAAGTAGACAAAAATAATATTCAAGTTGGAACATCCTGTATGCTAAAATCAAACAAGGAAAATGTCAAAACATTTCGAAAAAATGATAAAATATAAAATTTTGAGTATAGAAAATTGTAAGACATGAATTTCAACTAACTGTATATATTATGTAAGGTATAGAAATGTAATTTGTAAATAAAATCCATAGCATAGTTTAGAATAAGGAAAAGTGTCATAGAAAGTGAGTGAACACCTAAAATTTGTGAAAAAAAACAAAAAGTGATGGTTGCTAGGAAGAAAAATAACGAGGATTTGAGGAGAAAAAAATTATGTTTGGATGAACACAGTAACAAAATTTTGCTATTCAATAAATACGAAAATACACCAAGAACGGAAGCAAATCAGCCATTTGACAATCTAAGCCATGTCCAGATACCAATAGGCGTTGAAACTGCCAAAGAAAACCACTTACCCCCAGGACACACCCAAATTCCTATCCGAGACGCGGCCGACAACAAGGGGGCCCTGCCACAGTGAAGCTGCAAACTCAAATCACCAAAGAACACCTCCAGGATTCGAGGAAAGTCTTAAGCTAAATGAATCACAGGTAATTTTTAAAAAGAATCTAAACAAAGTGAAGGTATTCGGGTCAGACACTTATTTGAGTTCATTTTATGACACTTTTTCACTGTTTGTTTTGAAGTGTATTTCTTGTTTGCTTTCATAATTTAATATAATCTACAATCATTATATTTGAAAGTCACTTGATTGCACATGAGCAAGGTATTTCACTTTTCACTGTTTGATCAGAGTATCACAGATAAATTATATTTCGCAGGGTAGGTATATGTAAGTATTCGATTCAGTGAAAGAATAACTATTTGACTATTTTCTGGATTCATTAATTATCTGTTGATCACATTACAATTAATATTTCCATAAAACAGTACATTGAACATTGACTTCAAGCAGAGCAACTAGATGGCACCACTGCTTCGAGAGGGAGTAATATCATGTTTCCATAGGCGTACCGACTGAGCTGGGATAAGGTGAAAGAGTACAGGTAAAAGAGTATTCGGAAAAGAGTAAGTAAGCAACATAACCGGATATTTCATTACTGTTATGATAGGTAATTCTTTTCAAAATTTTCAAATAAAAATAAATCAACTAATCAAACTTATCATAAGAAGTGGCAAATATTTTATTGTGATGACTAGTTATTAAAAAAAAAAATAACTATTAAAAATAATAAAAATCAATAATTATTATTTATTATTTAGCGTATGGGGTTACAGTGCAATGTACATGATAGAAAGAATATAAAATACACAATAGGTCTAAACAGAGATATTTTAAATATAAACAGGGAAACTTTAAATATATAAGGACAAACATAATTATTATGGCAAACTATATAGCTACATCTAAATTGCGTAGCCATTCAATTGCCTCTGGTGTGGCTTTCATAAAATCCTCAAGGTCATAATCGTAGGAACGGTTAGGACATTCTGATATGATGAGGCGGGTAGTTTGCCGCGGAGATCCACAATCACATTGTGGGGACTCTGCCCTGCCTCATTTGTGTAAGAAATCAGTACATTTCCCGCAACCTGTTCTAACTCGGTTGAGCTTTGACCATAGTCGGCGTGGCAGGTCAGATCCGTTGGAACACTGCGTTGGGTCATCTAGTTGAATGTAGTGTTCTCCTGCAGTTTCTGCCCATATGGTAATCCATTCATTAGTCGCCTGAAAGTTTTCATTCGATTCTAATGCTGATCGGATGGCTGGATGTCTTGATTTGAGCCGATGATATTGTTCTGCTAGGTATGGGATATCGGTATGGATTGGTAGGTCTGCGTTAGCCATGATTTTCCTATATTCTCTGATGAGAGCCGCAGTTCGTCGGATATCCGGTGGTGTGATATTACTGAGCACTGGGAGCCAGCGAGTTGGTGTTGGCCGTATAGTTCCAGTAATCAGTCTCATTGGTTGGTTCAGTTGCACATCTACTTTTGTGGTGTGCACACTGTCGATCCAAACAGGACAGCAATATTCTGCGACAGAGTATACCAAGGCCAGAGCTGCTGTTCGAAGTGTTGCCGCCGTAGCTCCCCATGTTGTTCCAGCAAGTTTGACTATGATGTTATTGCGCGTTCTCAGTTTACCAGCCACGTTTCTGAGATGTAGATTGAATGTTAATGATCGATCGAACGTCACGCCTTAGTACTTTGGGTTTTTGCTGTGGTTAAGGATCCTGCCATCAAATTCCACTCGCAGGGTATCATTTGCTTGCCTGTTCAATAGATGGAAGCAGCAGACATCATATTAATTGTCGCCAACGAGAGCAATAACAATAATAATATCAGTATCATCATAATAATATATATGTTATATCGTGGCTTGTGCGTGTACTGCGTAGTTGTGGACAAAGGGCTATTGTCTAGTTTGGATATAACATATATATATTGACCTTTATATTTTTATTTCCGCTGACTATAATCTGCTTCAGCGCTCGAAATATATACTGACTATTCCTACACATTGTATATGTCTTAATGGAAAATAAATATTATTATTATTATTATTAGGAACCACGGGTTTCGAGTTTTTTATTCTAACCGAGTAACAGCCTATATTTTCTACACGTCTAGAAAGTATGAATCAAATACAATTAAATTAAATCTGAACAAAACAAGTTATTTATTGAGACATTTGCATTACCTACATTGTATAATATGTATATTTATAGTGATGGTACAATTACTGAATTAAAAAAATGGTGCATTGAAAATATTTTCCGTAATATTTTTCAAAACAGATTGATTTGTAGAGGCAGACTTAACAGTCATGTAGCAGGAAGAATTGGAGGTTGAGGGGACGATTACTGACGAATTAGATCCAGTAATTGGAGAAACTAATTGATATGCTACATTTATTCGTTTGCAGAGAACTTTCTATGTATCCTTCCGCTACTTGAGAATACTTCCAGCCTCCATGCCTTTTTAATGTTGTAATATCCGCACCTGCATTAACCAACGTAGGCGCTGTAAGGTACGGCGGAAACAGTGGCCAGTATACTCTTGTGGGTTGTCAAGATTCAGAAATGTGGCAATTTGTTTAGAGTAGAGTAGAGTTTATTGACTATATTTTGAATACATTTGTAGCAGGTCTACAAACATATTTCTATATCTAAGAGATACAACTAATATCACCGAGTTAACATTATAATTAAAAAGACACATAATCCAATCTGCATAAAATAAATCGAAGCCCAAATATCACCAAGTAAATATTATTATCAGAAGATTTTTTTTTTTTTTTTTTATGTTCTGGTTCCCACGAAAAGGGATATCCTGTAATGTTCAGAGAACATCGTGGGAACCTAGGGAAAGAAGGTAGGAGTTGGTGTTCTTCTTAAATTTCTGAAGGTTGTATGCCTCGGGGAACACCTCCCTAGGAGTTCCAAAGCCTCGCTGTTCGTTGGATGAACGAGTCTTTGGAAAGTGATGTTCTGCAGGTTTCCAAATTGACCACGAAGGGGTGTGATGACTGAACTTGACGGGTTAATCTCGAAGAGACTGCCAAAGCAGGAACGATTGTTGATATTTCAGAAGAGCATCGCCCATGAAAATATCTATAAAATAGAGACAAATCGCCAACTTTTCTACGGTGTTCCAGACAAGTGAGCGAGTTTGTAAGCGAGGCATCACCGACGAGACGAATTGCCCTTTTTTGGACAGAATCCAATAGCCTCAGGATATGTTTAGGTGCCGCACTCCAAATATGGGAACAGTATTCCAGGACAGGTCGGATCTGTGCCTTATAGATCATAAGCAGCTGACTGGGGTGAAATAGCTCTTGGCACGAAACAGAAAACCAAGTTTTGGGATGCACTTTTGGCAATGGACCTCACGTGATTTTCCCAGGAAAGGTTATTGCTGATAGTAATACCAAGCATCGATATGGATGGCTTCAGTGGTATGGTTACTCCTGACAAAGTTATGTTAGGCACAGTGAGATCGGCTTTTCTAGAGAAAAGACATGCTTGTGTTTTGTTTGCATTGAATTCTACCAAGTTATTAGATCCCCATTCGAGAATTGTTGCCAAGTCCATATTTATATTATTAACATTTCTTCCTCGTTCATTTCTGGTTTCACGGGCTGATATAGGGGCCCTGGAAGAGAAAGCGGTATGGAGGGTACTATCATCGGCAAAGCTGTGTACTGGACATGAAGTTGCTTTCAACAGGTCGTTGATGTGAAGTAGAAATAGTGTTGGTGCGAGAATGGTTGAGAGTTTTTCACAAATCCTCGTTCGTGAATGCATAGATGAGAAACTCATTTTCCGAGTAAAAAAGATTCAACTTTTTGTCTGAAATTGTATAAATTCAGCCTTCTTATTGCTTTAGGTAGTTTGTTATAAAAATGTAAATTCAGAGAATTTTTCTGGGACTCCAAAAGCCTGTATTTTGGCGTTCTCAGCAAATTTCTTGATCTCGTATAATACTGATGTAAATCAGATTGTAAAGCATAATCCGCTCTCTTTTCAAGAAGAGAGTAGTGAATATAAGCACTTGGAAGAGGCATGATCTGAAGTCGAATGGAAAGAGCACGGCAGTTATCTCTGTAGCCCGCTCCTGCTAACATACGAATAATCCTTTTTTTGGAGAATGAAAATTTTGTTTGCGTGACTGGAATTACCCCACAGAATGATTCCATAGGTCAAATGACTATGGAAAAATCCAAAGTAGCTTGACACACTGTTTTCTACCACATAAATAAGATTTAAAAAAAATCTAGAGGAAGCCTCCAAATACCATAATAAAACAGCTTTCTGAGTAATATATGATGAGACACGCAATCAGACGCTTTTGTGAGGTCACAGAGCGTTAGATACGAATGAATCCAAATTGTCCAGGACAAAGCAGAGAGTTTGCTTCTAGGTATGAAATTAACCTTTTTTTTAACTAGATACTCTATAATTCCAGCTATGACAGGAATTATTGAAATTGGTCGAAAGTTTTCTACCTTTTGTGGATCACCTTTTTTTAGTAAAGGCAAAATCACTGCTATTTTCAGCACATCAGGGAAAATACCTAACGAAAAACATTCATTAATTAATAATGATAAGGGTTGAGCAATTATATCCGCTATGGCTTTACTGATAGCGCTATCCATTTCATAAAAGTCCGGGAATCTCGAATCCATCAATGACCTAATGGTATCCATAACCTCAAGAGGAGTGACAGGAGAAAATGAAAATGAATTCACCGGTGAATTGATATTCTTTAAGAAGTCCGTAGGTTCATGATTTGACTCAGGTAGAGAAGAAATAAATGTGTTTGATATGTTGATGAAATATCCATTGAACTCGTTCTCTGATATGAGTGTATCAGTTTTTTTTTGTAAATTTCCATTACACTCAAAATTTATCAATCTCCAGGAATCTCTACTGATATTATTGGAATTTTTCAAAAAAGTTTCATTCGACCTCCTCTTGATTTCCTTGATAGAATTTCTATAATCCTTGTGTGATGTTTTAGGTATAGGTACCCAAAGTAACTGGATCCTTATTTACATTATGAATTAATTTAACATTAGAGAGCACTCTCCGCTCGTTATGCAATTCATCATTGAACCAGCAAACGTGCGATTTATGTCTGATATTGTTCCCACATTTTTTCAAAGGAAATATCTGTTTGATATGGCAACTCAGCATATTCATAAAATGATCAGTCACGGTGATTTGTTCTAAAACATGCTCCAATTATAATTACCAAGCGCACGTCTCAGATCCTTCAATCCCGAACGAATTTTTTTTCTATTATGAACATAATTTTTTTTTTTTTTCTGAGGCAAAATCTAAACACATAAGTTGAACAAGATGATCCGATAAGCAGGGATCTAGAACACTAGTATTATATTGTTCTACATCAAGATTCGTAATTATGTTATTAATGCAAATTGCTCAGTTTGTTTATCCCAATTACTTGTCGTGTACGTTTATTTTTCTGGTAATAAATAAAAAATTATCAGAAGGAACATTACAAGATCTCAGAGTCTAGTATTTCTTTAAAATATTATAAAAATCTCCCGTGACTGTAAACTCTCTTGGTTTTTTAGTTTTTGTAGTAGGAATTGCAATTAGTATTGCGAATCCCGAATCATTAATGCCGGAAATTTAAAGTTGTAAAGGTCATTCTTGCGACAAGCCCCCAAAACACCAATGACAAGGGCGACCTAAAAATAAAAACTGCGTTTTATTAAAAACTAATCTATTTTAATTATAATTTTTATTACCTTGGAGGCTAAATATATCTCATATCTCAGCATTTTCTAAGAATTGCATTTTCTTCTGTAAAAACCTGCAATTTCTCAGCTAAATACTTACTACTTATAGTTTTTAATGTTTTGTATTTCGGAGTATCGATATCGTGTTTCACATTTATCGTTGCTTCTAGGATTGTATATATTTTCCATAGAGTCAAGGATTTCAATTTTTTTAATAAATCACCGAAAAATGCAATTGAAGATTTTCGGAAAAGGAGTCCGTTTTTTTTCTTGTTGCCCATCCCTTAATAGTGCATAACACATTTCATATTGATGTCTCGATTTTTGCAGCAGCAGGTTCTCGCTTATATTATTTGTATAATTTGTAATTTTAGGTGGAGTATTATGAAATTCCATATCTGATTCACTTGATTTTTCAGTCATCATTTCATTTAAATTAAAACTTGTCTGAAAATAATTATCACGACGCCGCCATTTACATCTGACCTGACCGTTTTGAAATCCATGGCAATCTATTTTGTTTAGTTGGATTACGGAATATTCATTCTGTACCTTGTTGAATGACATGCAAAACACATGTGTTTCAGAATAAATATTCTAACTCAAAAGTAAGAATTTTTACATTCTATTATTAAAAATGATTTCGAGATTATTACATTCACTAATGGTCGTGGAGAAAGATTTTACTTCATCTTTGATGGATCGGTGAACAAAAATACAAAATAATCACGATTTCAATGAATGACAAACCTATAAAACTACAATGCAGTAGGTACATTGTATACAAATACCGTTGTTGTACTCAATATGCACCATTAAATATTGATTTGTGTTTATTTTATGGGATTCTGATTTTTTTCAGGCTTCACCTACCAATGAAGATAAAAGATAATTGCACAGTTCTTCTCCACCATCATCATTAAGCAATAAACTTTCAACTCTCTGTATTGTGCCTCACGTAGGTGGTCATTCCCTTTCTATTGAACCAAACAATATATCTTTGATAAACTAGAAAGTGAATCATATACTTAGTTGTGAGATGACTTAAACCGAGATACGGATCTATAACAATTTGTGAAATATAAAAGTATGAGATATACTTTCTCACTCTTCTCAGCATCGCTGTTCTCGCATATAATATGTAGCAGCTTGAATGCTGCAGGGGTTTTCCACTCTCAATGTAATTTGGGATCACCATTTATTCCATTCATAAATGACAAATTCACCTTTCAGAATATGTAAAAATAAAATAAAGCCCGAAGAAGTCCCCGACCAGGGACGAAACATTGCGGTTAATGTACTGAAATATAGATATTTTCTATCCAGAATCCAATATCCGTAGAAAGCTCATCCAAGATATATATATATATATATGTTAGGAAGGACCAGTAATATATTTTAAAGGTCAAAAAGCAATAATTTCTTAAAATATCCACAAAAATAATAAAAATTTAATAGTTAGTAGTTCATGAGATTTTGTTTTTACGTTTTTTTTGAGATTATATTTCCTTTATGAAGCCTCTGTATAACATTGATAGGTAAATATATGCAAATACTATAATGCAATCATTTTCCTGCATTTTCAAAAATGATTACAACACATGATTGTTTGAAATACAACAAATAGTCTAGATTTACAAAATTATTTTGGATTAAATGTGATCAACAAAATTATAAGGTTGAAACATACAGTATATGAAATTGCATCTAACTTAAATAGCCAATGGGAGAACAAGAAACTTCTTAATGACAATAGCCAATTAGGGAACAGTGATGGTTAGATAGAAGATTTGAAATTGTGGAAAAGTAAAAAAAAAGATAATTATGATCAAAATTGATTTAGTTTATAAGAAATGTAAAATATGTTAGTTGATAAGTTTTCTCAAATAACACCAAATTAGTGGAAGTGCGACAAGAAAGTGCGCGATTTTGAAAATTCAAATAAAAAGACAAAACAGAAATGGTATCCAGGTGAAGGAAAAATAAAAGCGAGAGGGAGATTGAAAAAAAAAATTGAAAAAGAAGCCACGTACAAAATTTGATAGAAAAGAAATTGAGGATTTTCACTAATGATAAGGTAGTTTTTCCAACAATAACAAACCAATTCAACCACTGGATCATTTCGACACAAAATAAATAAGGATAAAAGAAGATTACCTTTTTCGTCCTCCACATGAAAACTTGTCCAAGCTGATTGCGGGGATTTTGGATGGTTCCTTTGCAATGGAGAGTTCCTGAGAAGAGTGGATGAAACAGAAATTCAGATTATGCCAGGTAATGCATCAGCGACATTCCAGCTCCAGGTATAAACTCTTTTAGTGCACATCACAAACAGAATCACTTTACAAAGTAACTCGTATATCTGAAGAACTTTATATAATTTGGTATTGAACTATAAAATAATTCTTCCAACTCAAAAGAAGAAAGTGAGGTTATATTCACAATATCCATCACTGTTTTCCATTATTTTATGAAAATTTGACAATTTCTCATAGTTATAAGTTATCTATCGCAGGCCAGGTTAATATAAGTTTTCCTGAATAAAGGAAATAATTGTTTTCGATAATTTCTGGTTTACTTTCCACAATGATATGCTAATATCTCACCGATAAACACTGAACTGAAATAGTTCGAATGACATCAAGACAGACAGTGGCTCTATTGCCAGTACCGACTCCTGAGGCGAAGGCGTTCCAACTGAGTTTAGTCGTGGTAAGAAAAGGAAGTACAAAGAGTAAAAATAATAAAAATTTCACATATATTCAATAAAATTGTTATGGTATTGGGTGGGAGAAATAATTTTACAAAACATATAAATATAAATAGAAATTATTATATTCTACCCAATCATAACAAATTGACATCCAAAGTAAGGGCAAAATAACAATCATTATTTCAGCACAATTTGACAACCAACATAAAGGCAAATAGGGGTAATAACAATTTGGAAAAATTGGTAATTGATATCACATAACAATTGTCTTCCAACGCAAGGCAAAATTAACAATTAGCTATTATCATATCAGAACAATTGGTACCCAACATAAAGGCAAAGAAGGTGGAGATAATATTTGTGGGTAGAATTAACAACAATTGTTATATCTTAACAATTGGCTTTCCAACGCGGAGCAAAAATAATCATCATATCAAATCATAACAACAATAATAATATATATATATATATATATAAAATATATATATATATATATATATATATATATATGAACAGTGGGGAATAACGGGGATCTTCAGTCAGCACAAGTGTGAATTATGAAAAACTCTTTAATACGTTGGACCGAGCTTTCGTTTCAATTTTGAAACTTCTTAAAATATGTAAATTACATTATTGAGAAAAAAAATACTTAAAATGAAGGAAGTACTTACAGTAATCTGAGTGGTTGATTAATGAACATTAACTTTATAAAAAAACGTAAAATATGTAAATATTTGTCGGAATGGTGTTATATCTTTGACGTTTCGAGTGACATTGAAGGATTTGAAATGACAACCTATGATTAATCGTCAGAAAAATATAAAATATGTAGTGGGTGTGTTAATTTTTTTTATTATATTAATTGAGAATCATCAGTTTTAATCCATTTGTAAAAGATAACTGTAGATTTTGCTAAGATTTTCGATATCTGTTTTCATATTTTGATTGGATTTATTAATTTCAATCATTTCAAGAAATAATCTTTTAGAGAAATTCCATTCTGAATGTAAAACTTGTGCTTCCTCGAATGATATTTTATGGCCTGTTTCAATAGCATGTTGAGCTAATGCACATTATTTCTTGTTGAGTCTTATATCACTTCTGTGAGAGATAATACGATTATTTAAAGTTCTTGAACTTGTACCAATATAGTTCAAATCACAGTTGTTACATTCAGAAAAAAATTTCTCTAAAAGATTATTTTTGAAATCATTGAAATTAATAAATCCAATCAAAATATGAACAAAAAAACAGATATCGAAAATCTTAGCAAAATCTCAAATAATATAATGAAAAAAAATTAACACACCCACTACATATTTTATATTTTTCTGACGATTAATCATAGGTTGTCATTTCAAATCCTTCAATGTCACTCGGAACGTCAAAGATATAACACCATTCCGACAAATATTTACATATTTTACGTTTTTTTATAAAGTTAATGTTCATTAATCAACCACTCAGATTACTGTAAGTACTTCCTTCATTTTAAGTATTTTTTTTCTCGATAATGTAATTTACATATTTTAGGACCCTGAAGAAGTTTCAAAATTGAAACGAAAGCTCGGTCCAACATATTAAAGAGTTTTTCATAGTTCAACACTTGTGCTGACTGAAGATCCCCGTTATTCCCCACTGTTCATACCAATTTTCAGTCGTTATTTCTAAATTTATATATATATATATATATATATATATAAATATATACAGTGTCCGTCATAAAGTTGGCTAAATATGGGAAAAAATGTATTATTGAAATTTCTGAAAAACTCTAATGGCGGTTCGTTTCTGAATATCTGACAACTGAAAAAACAGTTGCGACTTATATCACGTGACCTCAGATTTGGCGGGAATTTTAAAAAAGTTGTCTGTGATGTCGAAAAATGGGCCAAATTGACAAGATATCGAACATTTTTATTGAGAAAGTGTGTTTGGAATCCAACGAGGACCTCATGTACAATTCTGAACCAGATTGAAAAATCAAAAATACCATTTTATTCTTCTACCTTTACTAAGAAACATTATACATCCTTGTTTCATCTGGAAACAGCTTTAATAACCTAAATCACATAAGTTTGGGTAAAAAATAATAAAATATTTGTGGAACAGACATTTTGCGGGACATTAATTATGAAAATACGATTCAGTCTTGTCACTAGGTGTAGTCATGCTCTCTATATTGATGCACATGAGCTTATTCAATATTATCAACCCGTAAATACAATTTGAACCAACTAATATTTGAAATTAAAACATAATAATACATTATTTATCCTTGCTAAATTTAATATTGGTTACCTGAAAAGCAATGTTCATAAATAACGCCCATTTCGAAATGTAGAACATTTAGAAATTTGTATGAGGAATTGTGCATCACTGATCAACAGAACTATGTTGAAAAATGTTCGCCGCGAAATGTTTTCCGAAACAATTCTATGTATGGAGCGCGAGGGTAGTCACGTAGAATATTGAAAATTTGTACATTGTTTGTTTATTGAGTTTTTTATAATGTATTATTAAGTTTTAATTACAAATATCAGTTGGTATGAATTTCAATATACTGAGATTTTACTATTGTTTCTCCATGAAAATTAAAATGAAAATAAAAATTCTCATAGTCAATTATCGCACAGTGTTTATGGAAAAAATCTGAATCCAATACTCCATGCATATCATTATCAAAAGCTCCCATCAGCAGAAACGGATGACACAGCTTTATATCATTTGCTCGTAATGTAATATAAGCTTTTCCTTCAAAAGTTGTTGACCCAGATATGCCAGTTATTCGATCTTTTTTTGAGCGGTCAGTAACTCCACATTTGTTCACATATCGTTTAAAAATCATGCTGACAGATGCACCTGTATCAACTATAGATGTTAGTAATAATTCCCTGAAAGCTAATTTAAAAAAATTTAGGCTATTTACAATAAAAACTGAGATGATTTTCGATATTTAATTTGGACTCGAAAGAACGGTTCAGATGACGAAGATGAAAGTGGAGTATGGAGGAAATGTTTAACTTCTACCCGAAGTAAGTTACAACCTATCAATTATATTAAGATGTCTAAAAACCCTGGTGCTTACACTTATACATGTAGAAGTTTGGGATCGACTTGGCGACCTTGGCCTACTTGATAATAGAGATTACTAGCGTGTCAGATGGCGCCAATTTCGTTTTAGTTTCAATTCAGTAACAGGGTATATTTATTTCCTCAGCTTTCTTCTTGAGACGAACTGTTCGCGGGTCATGATTCTAGCTTTGCTATTGGTAGAAAAAAGACATCTGTCAAACTTCATCAATAGCAAAGCTAGAATTAGAAGCCCCCGAATATTGCACAAAGAAAGCACTGTCGTGTTGTTTTTCGTATTTTGTACCATTTGAATTTGAGGTTAACTGCATTTTGACAGACGTAGAATTGGAAATTAAATTGTCATTGAATTGCATAAAATATAAAATTAATGCATAAAATATGATGAACTATGAAAATATCATTATTAGTCAATTCGTCAAGATTTGTTCTTGCTTTCGGTACTGAATACAGCTGAATATTCGAATCTGAGGCTTTATACTGTCCACACAAAATACAAATACAAATACAAAATAAACAGTTACTCACGCACTAAGATTCTGCAGATGTCAGAAATCAAGTTCTGACATTAAGCGAGAATATAAACAAACATTTTTGGACGGCGCCATCTACCACGGGCTACCACAGAGAGGAGCTCTGTTGAAGTAACAGGTGGTTACTTCGAAAATCTAAACAATATCGAATCAGTTCATTTACCAGGGTTCTTAGACATCTTGAATTATATCGATATAAATGGCATCCTTTATATTTTTCAGCAAAATATATTTGATAAAAACAATATTCAAAATTATGTCAAAACTATGTCATTAACATATGTCGCATCAACCTTCTTTTTTGTGGATCACATATATGGTGATTCTGAACTTCCTCCGTATATAGGGCGATTCTCAACATTCTCTCAACCACGAAAGGTATATCGGTGATATAAAAAATAAATCATAGGTTCAGTCTAGAAACGGGAACTAATCTTCTTCCATATCTAGTTGTCCGTATTTCATCTTCATTCGAAACACTACTCGTTTCTTTCCCCTTTTCATGTTGTTCGGAATCATTTGAATTCCACAAAAGATTTCTATCTGAAATATCCATTTCTAAAGGGTACATACAACCTTTGGAGTGGACGTAAGATGACACCCGTAGAACATCTCAAGCGTACTAGCCGTATTTTTCCATCTTTACCGAAAATCAATTCCTTCACTCTGGCTAGTGGCCAATGCATGCGTTTAGAAGTATTATTTCCGATAAAAACTACTCCTCCGACCTTAGGATCACGATTACTATTTTTATTTTTTCGAATCAGTTACTCTTTTCGGAATCGTTTTCTCAAATCTTCTCTCAACTCTTGCCTATATCTAATTCTTCTTCGTAGTGTTCTGGCATCTATAGCATCTTTATCAAGAACACCTGATCCTGTCACATCTTTCGAGAACATAGGAGGATTCAAAGTGACTAGGTCTGATTCATCTTCCGAAATATAAGTAAAGGGTTTAGAGTTAACGATAGCTTCACAGTCACATAGAATAGTAGGGAATTCTTCGAATGTCAAACTTGCTTTTCCCAAAATCTTTTTCAGTGGTTGTTTGATTAATCGGATCAGGCGCTCCCACCATCCACCCCACCATGCTGCAGAAGGAGGGTTAAACTTCTATGTGATCCTATCAGTTGAATGTTGATCAGATATTTACATCCAATTCAATGAGGAAAATGAATTTTCAGCACCCACAAAAGTACGACCATTATCTGAGTACACTGTAGAAGGTCTCGACCTCGTCGTGCAACGAATCTCCTGAATGCTTGCAAGAAAGCATCTGTTGATGGAGATGACACCAACTCTAAGTGCACTGCTCTATAGATGGCACATGTTAAAACACATACCCATACTTTTTTTTTGTTTCTTAAATATAAATTATCAAAGAAATCGATACCCGTTACTCGAATCGATACCCGTTACTCGAACCCGTCTCGTTACCCATCTCGAACTCGATCTTTGAACAGTGCTACATGGGTAGTTTCAAAATTCTTTGCTTGGAATCTTTGACAAATGTTGCATTTGAATATGGCTGCTTCGATTGATTTTCTCCCACCTATGATCCAGTAATTTTCTCTGCACTCCAACATGACATGATTGTATATGTGTATCGAAAATCAATCGAGTAACTACTGGATGTTTGTTTGGTCATAAAATAGGATAACGAAATTTCTCTAAATCATTTCTTTCTGTTATTTTCGTTTTCAATCTCAGCAGTCCATCATTGTCTTGATAATATACAGAAGAAGAAATTTTATCTTCTGCTCCAGTAGAACTTTCAAGCTTTACACATTTCAAGAGAGTTTTTTCACCTTCTTTTTCTTCCGCAGTCAATTTTCCTTCCCTTCGGTTCCTAGAATGCCTTGAGTTGAAAATGAACCTCTTTACCCAAGTTGTGGTATTGACGATACTCTTAGAACGGAAAAAATATCGATGAAGTGAGGAGAAATCAGGTTTATTCTTACAGAAAAGGGAAGTTACACCTTTTCTTTTCTCTTTACTCACTGTGTCTTCGTTAACATCAAATTTTCGGACAGGGCATTCGTTTTTATGCTTGCGTAACCAAGAAGGTCCCTCCCACTACCTTGATTGGAGTAACTGTGTTGCCGTACATCCTCTTGAATGCAAATCTGTTGGATTCAAAATACCAGGAACGTGAAACCAACAATTTTCTTTCGTCAACTGTCTTATTTCCTGGACTCGGTTCCAAACAAATGGTTTCCAAACGTCTTTTCCTTTGATCCAAGATAGAACAATAGAGGCATCACTCCAAAAAAGGTCGAAATATCTTTGTTTTTGAAACCTTCTAGTACAGAAACATATAATCTTGCACTTATTGTTGCAGCTAACAATTCAAGGCGGGGTATCGACATTTTTTTTATGGATGAAGCTCTCGATTCAGTTCGAACTAACTGAAGAGTTATATCACTTGCAGACTCAGTTCTCAAGAGAATCGTCAAAGCATAGGCATTCTGGGTCGCATCACTGAATATTTGTAAACTCAATCGTATGGGATAATCGGAATCGTGCATCAACCATCTGGGGATTTTCAGACACGTCAGTGAGTTCAATTCTCTGAGCCACCTGTGGAATTTATTTTGCATATCCCTCGTAACTTCCGAGTTCCACCTAAATTCATCGTCCACGTTTTCTGAAGTATTAGTTTTGGACAAATTAGAACCGGTGCAGCAGAACCTATTGGATCAAATATTCGATTCACAGCACAGAGAATTATCCTCTTCGTAATTTTTTGTAGATTTTGATCTTCGAAACCATCGAAAGATATCTGCAACACATCTGTCCGCTTTTCCCATATCATTCCCAATACAGGAGATTTCAGTTGTCGAGAGTTATCAGGATAATCATACATAGTATCCCTTGTAACTTCCGAGTTCCATCCTAAATTCATCGTCCACGTTTTCTGGAGTATTAGTTTTGGACAAATCAGAACTGGTGCAGCAAAACCTATTGGATCAAATATTCGATTCACAGCAGAGAGAATTATCCTCTTCGTAATTTTTTGTAGATTGAGATCTTTGAAAGCATCGAAAGATATCTGCAACACATCTGTCCGCTTTTCCCATATCATTCCCAATACAAGAGATTTCAGTTGTCGAGAGTTATCAGGATAATCATACATATTATATTCCCATCCTCGGAGATTAAACTTTGCATCAGCCATTACCTCCTGTGATTCTCTGCTGAACCGGTGTAGTTCTTCCTCCTTATTAACACTCGTAATACAATTATCCACATAAAAACTTTCCATTAATTGTCTTATAGTGCTTTCAGAGAATCTATTAGATTTGCTCGAAATAGCTTCTTGTAGATGATAATTAATCACTGCTCCTAACAAGAAGGGACTACATGTGAAACTACCCTGGTATTTCGATAAAATCAAATTTTTTGAAGTTCATCGTACCAAAGGAGTCGTAAAAAATCTCGTTCACTTTTATTGATGCTGATTTGTAGAAATGCATTTTGTATGTCGGAAATGAAGCCGATTTTAGACAAACGAAATCTCAAAAAAGCTGCAGGTATCAAACTAATCAAATTCAAACCTTTTTCCAAACATTGATTCAAAGGAGGAGAATCTTTCATTTTAGCAGAAGCATCGAAGACAGGTCGAAGTTTTGTTGTACTGCTACTTAGTTCTACTACATGTCGATGAGGGAGATAATAACCTTTTGAATCAATTTCTTCATCAGGTATTCTTTCTATAATTCCATCGGATAACCATTCTTGCAAAACATCATTATACTCTTGATAGTATCCGTCTTTGTTCAGTTCTGTCACCAGGAAATCTAACCTAGTTTTTTCCAAATGGAAATTACTCGATAGTGGAGGATGTCCTTCAATCCAAGGCATATTAACCTCGTATAATACAATAACAATACAATACAGCAATATTACCTATAGTATAACGAATAAAAAAATTGTCTATAATATATATATATATATATATATATATATTGTTATGTTAAGTAATGTTGTAAAATAATCAAACTTATAATTATCATTATTATTATTAGGTATTTTAGTTATTGTCGATAAAGCTATGTTATTTTGCAATTTTCTTCACCTTTTTACTATTATACTATGCTCTAGTCGGTGCATATGTATCAAGAGGGCATTCCTGAAGTAGTTCTGGTATCAAAAATATATATCCCACGATATATCTAATAAAAATCCACGATTGAACCATATCAAAATTGAAATTTATAGCAAACATTGAATTAAAGTAAGATCAACGGATAGATAAGATTTGAACATCTTGTATGACAATTCACATAACAGGAAACCCACCAATGGGATTCGAGAGAGTTTGTGTGGGAAAAATGAGGATATATAAAAAAATGTAATGGCAGAAATTTTAAAAATATAATTTTATAGAATTTGTAAATAGTAGAGTTAGAATTAGATTTCATTCATAAAATCATTACTATTAATTAGAATGGCAAATTATTTGGTAGGAAGTGCAAAATTCGAAAATCTGTGAGAAAATAAAAAATGTGAGTGTTACCATGGGATGAGATAACAAGTTTGGAGGGAGATTGGAAAAAAGTTCAAAAAGTGAAGCCACGTACAAAATTTTTAAAGAAGCTTTCATAGATAATGTAAGAAAACCTGCTATAAAATTCCCGAACGAGGAAAAATTCGTGAAAGGCTGAACAGAAGAAGTACATAGTGAATAAAAATTCTACCTACCTGGTCTAGAGGATAAATCTTGAAGGGAGAGCAAGTAAGCTGTCATTGAGAACCCAGAAATACGTCCACGGGATTGGAAACTTCAACAGAAAAGCAGCCACAAGGTATTCAATAACTGAACTCATCAAAGTGCAGCTTTCACATTAAAACAATAACTTTACGTGTTTAAACCACTCGTTATATTGTTTTGGGCAGAACACTCATCATAAATTCCATGCAAGAAGACTGATAATAAGTTCAAACTTTCGTCATCAATCTTTCATCGTCACAAACATCCAAATTGCACCATTTCATGTCATTGTTTTGCTAGTATAAGGTATATATCGCAGAGTGGGGTATTTATAAGTTTCGATTTGAATAAAATCTGATTATTATCTGCAACTGGTATTTATTTTTCAATTTCTAACCTCACTTTTCTCCACTGAACAGCAGTTCTTATCGAATCGTTAGTGCCAGGTCGGCAATATAGATCGCAGGAATCGACTGCTGAGAAGGAGTGACTCATGTTCATAGGCGTACCTGACTGAGCTGGGATAAGGTAAAAGAGGTTGAGAAAAAGAAAGGTAACATAACATAGCCGGAGTTTTTATTTGTTATGATAGGGATTTAGAAATTATAATCTGTTACGGTTACGGGAAATTTTTATACCATAGTTAAGAAATATTTGAATCTTCGTCCTACTGATATATCGCAAACGATATTATTCTTTAAATTTCAAAATGGAAAATATCACTCACAAATAATTGGCATGAATGAATTTGGAGCAATGGGGAAAAATATTGCTACATTTTTGAAATTACCACAATGTGATTTATATACAGGGCATTGTTTTCGCCGCTCGTCGGCCACTTTATTAGTAGATGCTGGAGGGGATATAACGGCACTGAAACGCCATGGCGGTTGGCGATCAACTACTGTGGCTGAGGGGTAAATGATTCCGAAAAGAATAAGCCAGATACTGCAAATAAAATATACAGTTCTATAACACCTCAACCAGTTAGTACAACAACATATATGCAACAAACCCAAAATGAAACAATAAACTTGCATAATTCAGTCCCACATATTCAGTTTACTGGTTGTTCAAACTTTACAGTCAATTTTATTAATAAAAAAATTAGTAATTACAATTAAAAATTTCATAGCATTGTTATAGGTAACTATTAAGATTTGTGAATGAAGTTCTTTCTCTGTACTTGTATCTTAGTATTTATTGTTATAGTCGTAGATAAAGTATAGTTATGAAGAAGGAATTTGTGGCATAATGGACAGATTATTAAATTGAAGAAAGAAAGCATCCTCAAGTGGGACTCGAACCCACAACCTTATGTTTTCCGGACATACACTCTTACCACTGAGCTATCGAGGCTATAGGAATCGACACACACTCGCGAACACTTCACTTCCATAATTTAATGTGAATGTTGGAATGAATCGAAAATCGAATGTACTTATCAATGGCCGTCGAGACCCGATACGTATTCACCCAACATCATCGTCAAATTGACGATTTCAGTAGAAGATCTAGGAAGATGATCTCCAACCACTGATAAGATTTAGCCAAATATATAATGTGAAAGTGGGAAATTATTGTCCGGGAGAAATTATGAAGAAGGAATTTGTGGCATAATGGACAGATTATTAAATTAAAGAAAGAAAGCATCCTCAAGTGGGACTCGAACCCACAACCTTATGTTTTCCGGACATACACTCTTACCACTGAGCTATCGAAGCTATAGGAATCTATACACACTCGCGAACACTTTACTTCCATAATTTAATGTGAATGTTGGAATGAGGATACTTTTTTTCTTTAATTTAATAATCTGTCCATTATGCCACAAATTCCTTCTTCATAATTTCTCTCGGACAATAATTTCCCACTTTTATAAAGTATAGTATTCAACTTGCGGTAATGGTCATATGTAATTCTGCAAGTTGTCAGATTTATATTTTTGACTGTTCAATCTCTGCGATTAAATCCTATTACTTTAGTTAATCTCGATATGTATTATCACTTCGTTAATTTGTTATTTTGTATTGTACTGTATTTGTAACTTATATTCCTGTTCTGTAGTTGGGTGTAACCTGTAGAACAGTGTATCAATAAATAAATAAATAAATAAATAAATAAATAACTCTCTTGATGAATTACAACACTCGCCTGCGGCTCGTGCTGCAAACTTCATTTGCGTGAGTTATGACCTACATTACCGCTCGTTAAATAATATACTATTATGTATTTTTTGCATCACTGGTAATATATTTTAAATTTGCATGTTCTGCCTCTTTTCTAGAAGGATAAACGTTATTGGACCTGTAAAACCAAGGGTCCCTATTTATCCGACTGTACGTCTAAAACGGTATACTCCCCACTTTTTATAAAATATTGTTTTTTCTTATGTGATTTTCACTTTTTTTTTTAAAAGATTGTGGAAATCAAAAAGCTATTTATCAGTGTAACTTAAGCCAAGAAATAATCCTTTGCATTACATTATTCAAAAAAATATGAGGCGTAAACACTAAGTATCCCGTTTTACCCAACTTTCCCCTATTTATGCACAATCAATATTAATACATTTTTAAGAAGATTTGAGATTGAGAAAGACATAATAAAATATTTAATATATTTTTTAAATTACTGCATAATTGAATTATTTTTACATATAGAAATAATACTTAATGGACGGGCTGAAAAATATCAACAATATATACCAAACTGATCATTTCTCGTTACTCCAATTCCAAAGTGGACGGAAATAATCACCATTAAACTTTTTAATTACTTGGAAACTTGGAGAATATAGCAATATTTTTTTCGCATTTCCTCAAACAAAGATGTACTTGCACAATTGAAGGAACAAAAACATAACCTGAAAAACATCTGCATTATAATCGTTCGAGGAGCTAATGACATTTTTATTGCGTCATTAACAACTAAACACCAGACGTTTCATTAAACGCGACCGAGTGTCACAGAAGCCAGTTTCAAATGAAATGAAACGAATTTGAAAGAATCATTAAAGTAGTAAAGACAATCTAAAAACGGCACAAATGTAAAGAGGTTCATTCCATAGTATAACTTACAAATAAAGACAAGGGAAATACCACTGTTTGACAATACAGAGGTATGAGACAAACACATTACCTTATAAATTTTATTTTTATTTTTATTCCTTGATATATTTTAAACAACCAACAACAAAAATACTGTCACATATTAAATAAACAATTTTAAAGCGGCAGTTTTGAGTACATGGATCTTACGCTCCCATCTATAATGTTCAAACTCTGCCCTTGTAGGAGTGAATATACTCAATGTTTTTGTTGTTTTGAAAATCCCCAACGGACCATTTCAATCGGATTATATTGATGTTATTATTTTCAGGGAAACATTCTCAATTGAATATTGAATAGAAATATTTTTCTGTGAATTGAAAAACCACGATAAAATGGAAGTAATTTTGTGACATAGATATTCTGAAAGGACCCTAACTCAAAAGAATAAATCTGAAATTGAAAATTTGCATTTTCATTCAGATAGTTATTTGATTTTCTATTCCAGTCTTAATTAAGAACTCATATAGATGAATGAGGCAAAGAAGAATGTGTTACAAAAGTGCTCCAACTACATTGGCACGTTTCAAGAACGAGACTATGCATTACGGTATGACTTCAGCATGTGGATTCAAGGACAAATAGAAGGTCAGCGTGATTTCCATAGACATATCATTTTTGGGGATGAATCCAAGTTCACAACAAATGGCGTTGTCTCTTCCCAAAATTGTAGGTGGTGGTCGGACGAAAATCCAAATTTTGTCATTGCCAATAAAAACCAGTATTACCAAAAAACAAACGTGTGGTACGGTAATATTGACGACAAATTATTGTGGCTTTTTTGTCGCCAAAACCTAAATGATGATACCTATTTACAGTTTTATTTTAAACGAACCGACGGATTTTTGGGATAATCTGGGTTTACAAGAACGAAATAAATTATGGTTTGTACATGATGGATGTCCCGCTCATTCTGCTAGAATTGTTTCTGAATGGTAAATGGGGAATTTGGTTAGGAAGGAATACCGATCCAAGGTGGCTCCTCGTTCGCAGGATCTCACCCCAATAGATTTTTCCAATGGGGATTTTAAAGCAAAAAGTTACAAGGATCGATTATGTACTGCTCATTCTGCTAGAATTGTTTCTGAATGGTCAAATGAGGAATTTGGTTAGGACGGAATACCGATCCACGGTGGCCTCCTCGTTCGCAGGATCTCACCCTAATAGATTTTTTTAATGGGGATATTCAAAGCAAAAAGTACACAAGGATCGTTTATGTCCTGCTCATTCTGCTAGAATTGTTTCTGAATGGTTGAATGGGGAATTTGGTTAGGACGGAATACCGATCCACGGTGGCCTCCTCGTTCGCAGGATCTCACCCCAATAGATTTTTTTAATGGAGATATTCAAAGCAAAAAGTACACAAGAATCGATTATGTCCTGCTCATTCTGCTAGAATTGTTTCTGAATGGTTGAATGGGGAATTTGGATAGGACGGAATACCGATCCACGGTGGCCTCTTCGTTCGCAGGATCTCACCCCAATAGATTTTTTCAATGGGGATGTTCAAAGCAAAAAGTACACAGGAATCAATTATGTCCTGCTCATTCTGCTAGAATTGTTTCTGAATGGTTGAATGGGGAATTTGATTAGGACGAAATACCAATCCACGGTGGCCTCTTCGTTCGCAGGATCTCACCCCAATAGATTTTTTTAATGGGGATATTTGAAGCGAAAAGTACACGAGGATCGTTTATGTCCTGCTCATTCTGCTAGAATTGTTTCTGAATGGTTAAATGGGGAATTTAGTTAGGACGGAATACCGATCCACGGTGGCCTCCTCGTTCGCAGGATCTCACCCCAATAGATTTCTTTAATGGGCATATTCAAAGCAAAAAGTACACAAGGATCGTTTATGTCCTGCTCATTCTGCTAGAATTGTTTCTGAATGGTTAAATGGGGAATTTGGTTAGGGCAGAATACCGATCCACGGTGGTCTCCCCGTTCGCAGGATCTCACCCCAATAGATTTTTTAATGGGGATATTCGAAGCAAAAAGTACACAAGGATCGACTATTTGATAATGTTGAGGAACTTGAAAATTCGATACGATTTCATTGCAGAAATAACTTTCGATACCATTTGGTGTCCCTTCGTAAGCAATGTGAATAAGCCTTCTGCTGATCCGATTGATCTGAAAGGACCCTAACTCAAGAAAAACTGAAATTGAAAATTTGCATTTTTATTCAGATAGTTATTTGATTTTCTATTCCAGTCTTAATTAAGAACTCATATAGATGAATGAGGCAAAGAAGAATGTTTTCCAAAAGAGAGTAGTCATCAGAAATCATTTGTAACATTGACGCAAGAGAGGCATCGCATTCACTAGGTCTTCAATACATTTTTGTCGACGAAAATCTATTTTACGCTTCCACGATCATCAGGAAGACCGGAAGAAAAGGGAAACACATTTTCTAGAAGCAATCTCACTTTGTAGAGATGGAAAAAGTTAGGAACATTTCTTTTGGAGGGACTCTTTGAAATTAGTGTTTTTTGACATTTAAGCCTATCATGGGGTATGATAGATTGATTTGTTTGAAATATGAACAGGATGTTCATAAAATCAGATGTGGAATCATCTGCGACTGAAAGATAAACTTTAGTCACTATCTTCCATCGTTCAAGATATCCTCTTTTGGGGGTATTCATGTTGAAAAGGGAAACATAAACTAGAAACTTGTCGAATGAAAATTATTCTGAGAGTCCTCTTCATTTTGTTAAATAGAAAATAATTTGAAACTGTCGATAATTGGGACATTTACCTTATTTCTTTTTCATTGGAATGGGCGTTCGATTAATCGTGAAGCCAGTAATTCTTTTGTAATGAGTATTTTGTTCTGTGTTACCTCTTTATAGAGTATGAATGAATCCACTAGTGCTGATCCAAAAACCAATTCGAAAGCCAACTTTCCATACCATTTGGTGCCCCTTCGTAAGCAATGTGAATAAGACTTCTGCTAATCCGATAAATCTAAAAGGACCCTAACTCAAAAAAAAAATCCGAAATTTTAAAATTTGCATTTTTATTCGGATAGATGAATGAGGCAAAGAAAAATTTTTTCCAAAAGAGAGTACTTACCAGAAATCATTTGTAACATTGACCCAAGAGAGGTATCGCATTTACTGGGTCTTCAGTACATTGTCTAGAAGCAATCTCACTTTGCAAAGATGGAAAAAGTTAGGAACATTTCTTTTGGAATTAGTGTTTTTCGACATTAAAACCAGTCATAGGGTATGCTAGATTGATTTGTTTAAAATATGAACAGGATGTTCATAAAATCAGATGTGGAATCATCTGCGACTGAAAGACAAACTTTAGTCACTATCTTCCATCGTTCAATCTCATCCAATCTTGTTAGGTATTCATGTTGAAAAGGAAAACATTCTCAATTGAATATTGAATGGAAATATTTTTCTGTGAATTGAAAAATCCACGTTGAAGTTATTTTTTGTGAATATTTAACAGAAAACAACTACTTCCCCGGCTAAAGCCACGCTGGACATTGAACTACATCTGATAGATATCCTGAAAGGACCCTAACACAAAAGAAAAAATATGAAATTGAAATTTTGCATTTTTATTCAGCTAGTTATTTGATTTTCTATTCCAGTCTTAATTAAGAACTCATATCTGATTTTATGAACATCCTGTTCATATTCTCAAACAAATCAATTTACGTAATTAATTTGCTTGTTTGTTTCTTTTGCGCCGACTCAAAAGTAGTTACTTACATTAGTTTAGGAGCTTAGTTATTACGACTAAAAATGTCAATTTTATCGATTTTCAGATTCAATCAACTCACTTGTTCATATTCCTTTTTTATAATTTTGTACGTTCATTGAACATTCACTTGACCTTTATAATTGTTGAACTTTGAATATAATTCACACACAAGTGTGACAAATCCACAACAACGAATGTGTCGAAGAAATGGTCTTCAGCTTGACCATTTCTCGTCTTCAGCTCGACCATTCAGCTGCTTTTTCTCGTTCACAGTTCAAGAATCACATTACAGAAACCGCATCATTTGTCATATTATGGCCTCGGCATGATAGATGTGTTTTTTTATGAGTGAAAAGCTGCACTCAGTTTATATGTTTCATAATTGATGAGTACGTCTTTTATGGAAGGAATTAATGACCAAGGTGAACGCACAAAAACGAAGTAAGTATAAGAATAAAATGAAAGAGTTTAATGGCTAATGGCTACCAGGTTTCCACAATATTCTCTCCTTTTTACAATACGAATTTCGAATTCACATACTCAGCAGATGAATGAAATATTTCGAGAGATGTTCTACTCGTCCGCCTCCTCACACAAAACTCAAGAAAATAACAATAATATCTATTTATACAGGGTGTTATGTAGTAAGTGTCCGATATTTCACACGACGATTCCTCAGTAATTTATAAGGTGAAAAGTTCATATAAGCATGGGTCCGCAAAGCGTTCATTTTTTATATACTAAATACAAATAAATTTCACCGACATTATTTTAAAAATTATTTACGAAAAACCAAAATGAAATTTATTTTTATTTAGTATATAAAAAATGAACGCTTTGGACTTTTCACCTTATAAATAACTGAGAAATCGTCCTGTAAAATATCGGACACTTATTACATAACACCCGTATATCTTAGTTGAGAAGTAAACTGTTATCAAGCGCCGAATGATGCCAAGAATTATTGTGCATGTATTAATATTTTTTACTACTAACAATGAAAATTACATATTTCATTCGTTTAGATTTTCAAATAAACTTTTTCCATCTATTGTTACGAATATTTTGAAATATCAAGTATCAATATCGGTGGACAAATTAATGGAATTGATCTAATAGAATGCAATTTCGATATCATTCAACAGAAAATAGACGATTTCGAAAAGCAGGACAAAGAAATTAAAAATTAGGGAAAACTTCAGTGGAAAAGTCCTAGAAAATATTGTCAGTGTACTACTTGAACTTGAAGAAGCACCAGGTTGTGCGAATTGTGATTTGATGTGAGGGGAAAGAAAGCTGTCGAAATCATTGAAAATGTCTTTTCGAGGGTAAGGAGTTTATCGAAGGTAATATCATAAGTCCTCAAATTTTCAAGAAAGCATTTTGCCTGGAAATTTTACTGAATGCGATTTGTGGTGATATTATCTGATTAAACCACGAAAGCGAAGGGATTTTTAATGCTGATGTGTAGTGCTTTTGCTCTAAGGCAACAATGCTTCAGTATATTATACAGCCGTCAGAATATTGGTCCGTATGTCGACAATTGAAATTGAAATTTCATTTCATTTGTAATGGGTATGTGGCTATTTCTGGTGAATCCACGTATTGTATGCTGGGGTTACCACAATCATTCGATTCAACTTTTAACGAGCAATGATTATACGACTAATACTGATTGAAACCTTTATTTAACACAGATTCTTTCTCATCTTCATTGAACCATTTGTCAAGATGGAGAACCATATGTGTATAATACAGCGGTGCAAAATATAGTCATTCGATCAGAGCAGACAACATTCAATATTCAAAGTATTTTTGAAAACTCCTAACTTTGAAACCGACCCGTGTTTAGAAAGTAAAATATAGCTTTACTCAAGCATATGCCACAGGATTCTATGTGTTCAATTCTTAATGCTATCTGTCTTGTCTATATACACTATACATCCTGTATTCAATATCTATATTTATTTGCTGTCTTGCTTGTAACTTTCTGTATAATATACAAGTTCTAGTTTAAGTACGCTTTGTATATGTACTACCTTTCTTGACAATACAGTATATAATTTTCTATTCTTGACAGAACATTTCAATACGTTGGAGTTATATGTTGTATATTCCCTTCATGTCTACAATACTTAATAATGTTCAATTTTTTTGACTATTGTTTTACACTGACAATAATTCTAAGTTAGCTTTAAATCAAATCAAATATATTTATTTCTACGATCAGGCATAATAGCCGTACAAATTTGTCTGAAAGAGGCGACCTAGGACACACGTATCTGTTGTGTCGTTGTCCACTCCAGATAGTAAAAATTAGTAAACAAGATACGGGAGTAATTATATATAGAAATAATAATAGAGGTTGGTAGTTACAAGTTGAGTGTTGGGGAAGAATCGATAGCCAAATATCAATCAGAGAACAAACAGTATGGATTTATATGGTTATTCAGAAGATATCAAACTGAGTGACATTTTTGAGGATTAGTTTTTTTATTTCAAGTTAAACAATTTTTTTGTTACGAATGATTTTAATGTCCGCTGGGATGGTATTAAAAAGTGTTGGTTCCAAATAAAGGAAATATTTTTGTGTGACAGATTTTCTGAATTGAGTCACTTCGACATTCAGATTGGTTGCTGCTCTGGTATTGAGAGGCTTCTTTGAAAATTCATTCATGTTCATGTTTTTGATGCATCCGTAGGAGACATTGGTATATATGAATTTGCCTCACTTGGAACAAGCCGGCATTTTGGTCAAGTGTTGTTATGGAGAAGAGTTTTTCCTTGTGTAATAATATTTTTAGTAGAGTATTCTGAGTTGTTTGAAGGTTTTGTAATGTAGTTGTGAATGCTCCTCCCCAAATTGTTATGCAATATCTCAAGGTAGATTCAACCAAAGAGTTGTATAACATGATTAGATTTTTTTTTATAGAATGTCTCGCAGTAGGTAGAATTTGTGAATCAGGGTTCTTAGCCGTTTTATTACGTATGTGATGTGGTCGGACCATCTGACGTGCTGATCAATCATGACACCAAGATATGTTATGACTGCGACTTTTTCTAAGTTGGGGCAGCTACATCCGTCTAAAATTAAACATTTCGGGGAATGTAATTTGATAGTTAAGTTGGGTTGGTCACTTCTCGTGGGTGAAAATGTGATATATTTTGTTTTTGCAACATTAAGGCTTAATAAGTTGCTATTCGACCAGATTTTTATATTTTTCATACCTGTTTCAGAAGTTGTTTTCACATCATCCCAATTCTTTCCAGAAAAGATAATTGCTGTATCGTCAGCATAACAGATCATTTGACCTTGGAAGTTATTGATTTTTGAAATACTGTTTATATATAATAGAAACCATATGGATCCCAATACTGTACCTTGTGGCACTCCTGTCTCAACTGTCGATTCAGAGCTCAGTATATCTCCTATCTTCATTTTATGTAAGGAATGCAATGCATAAATTACACAAAGTCGTCTTCACCAAGGATTCAATATAAATTGAAACACAATTAGTAGACCACGGGCGAAAAACAACTTATTTTATCTCCCTTCACTTGGCTTTTTCTTTATTTAAATATATGCCAGTCGGGCAACCTAAGCCACTCCTACTGAGAAGGAATCTTTCATTTAGAATCTTATCGAGGTAGGAGAAATGTATGAAGTGTTTCTTTCTGTCACTAGGTGCCGACGGTTAGAAGTTATCTTTTCCGACGTACCTAAAGATGTTGTAGGCTTGATGATGATTCTATTTATATTGTGTCTCGCTTCGGCCAGAGCTTTCCGGATCTCTGGCTGGTGACTACTCCGTACTGATGAGGGCCAAAAAGCCTGGAACCGGTATGCGAATTGTTAGGCGGACACGACATAAATTAAACATAATCGAGCTTATCAGAAAGAAACATTTGCGAACAATATCCATTTATATGGAAGTTTGCATGGATTGTCAGTTGAATATCATTCAACGTTCTGCGTGGTACTTGCTAGGAAAGTAGTTGTTTTTTGCCTGTGGTCTACTAATTTTGTTTCAATTTATATTGAATCCTTGGTGAAGACGACTTTGTGTACTTTATGCATTGCATTTCTCATTTTATCTCATTCACTTGGCTTTTTCTTTCTTTGTTTTATGTGTTCTGTTTTTCAGGTAGTTCTCAAACAGATTCAGTGATTACTCCCGAATGCCGTAGTGCCTCATTTTTTATAACAGTTCTTTATGCGAGGCAGTGTCATAAATACCTTTTTTGTATTTCTAAATTAGACTATAGCCACGCTTTGTCAATAAGATTATATCTTCGACAATAAAGTATATTTTTAGTTGAGCTGAAATCATCAAAATCACTTTTCTCTATTCCATTAAGAAGTTAATTCGAGAGAAGGTCGAACGCTCCGAACAGTCCGAGCCCAACGAATGGCAACAACACCCGTCCAGTAACTTATTCGGCGAACAATAAATCCTTTGGAGCAAATTCAATTTACCGACAAGCTACGGAAACGTCTTTACTACGCGAATTCGGTCCGTTCGCGTTGTTCGTTCTGTTCGTTCGCGGTAAAATGTTCCAAGTCAGAACGCACCTTTTCACACAGGTTTTCTTTTGTGCATTATTCATTGTCACTTCTTTATTCATAATTGTGTGGTATATCATTGTTACATTGCATCATTTTTGTATGGTTCGCCTGTGTCTGATAGAACCTAGTGCCATCTTCCCCTCGGATTTTTTTTTTATAATTGTAATAAACATTCTAGTTTTGATTACTTTACCATATTGAAATTGATTGCAATCTCCATGTAAGTTAAGAAATAAAGTGCACAAAGTCATCTTCACAAAAGATTCAATATAAATTGAAACAAAATTGGTAGACCACAGGCAAAAAAAACTACTTTCCTAGCAAATACCACGCAGAACGTTAAATGATATTCACCTGAAAATCCATGCAAACTTCCATATAAATGGAAATTGATTGCAAATTTTTCTTTCTGATAAGCTCGATTATATTTTACTTATGTCGCATATCGGTTTCAGGCTTTCCGGCCCTTATCAGTAAGGAGTAGTCACCAGCCAGAGATCCGGAGAGCTCTGGCCGAAGCGAGACACAAAATAAACAAAATCAGCATCAAGCCTATAACATTTTTAGGTACGCCGGAAAAGATCACTTTTAACCGGCGGTACCTAGTGACAGAAAGAAACACTCCATACATTTCTCCTACCTCGATAGGATTCTAAATAAAATACTCCTTCTCAGTAGGAGTGGCTGAGTTGCCCCACTAGCATATATGTTGAAGAAAAAAGCCAAGTGAGGTGGAATAAAATAAGAAATAAAGTGCACAAAGTCATCTTCACAAGAAATTCAATATAAATTGAAACAAAATTGGTAGACCACAGGCGAAAAACAACTACTTTCCTAGCAAATACCAATTTTCAGGTGAATATCATTCAACGTTCTGCCTGGTATTCGCTAGGAAAGTAGTTGTTATTCGCCTGTGGTCTACCAATTTTGTTTCAATTTATATTGAATCTTTCGTGAAGATGACTTTGTGCACTTTATTTTTTAATTTATTCCACTTCACTTGCCTTTCTGCTTTAACATCCATGTAAGTGTTTGAAATATAGCATTATTACTCCAGTCATTTAAGCTTAAATTAGGTAAGAATCTCGGAATTCGAGATACCCAGCTGTAAGTCTGTAAATAGTTTTATATTGACACCCTAAAAGTTGTCTCAAAACCTACATATGGTAGGGTGTAAGCAACTATTAAATTTCAAGGTCAAAGGTCACAAAAATCGGTTTTTTGCGCATTTTTTGGAAATATCTCATTTCCTATGGGTTTTTTGCTATTTGTATTCATTATCAATATTGTAGAATACAAAATTCTCTACAAATTTTGTTTGAAAAAATTTTTTATACGGTGAACCGTTTTCGTGATAGAGGGCGGAGAACGCGCGGTCACCGCATCACTTCAGGTCAACCGGTGCCTCCGGTCGAAAACGCGCCATATATAGTTGATGAACTATCAATAAATCAATGATTATAAATATTTGTCAATTTTTATTAACTATTATATTATATTTTATCATTTTTTTCCTAACTTATCCACTTTTTATTCAGTATTAATTTATTTAACAACACTTACCTGCCCATGTAATTGCAGAATTGTTAATGAAAATATAAGAATTATATTTGAATTTTAACCTAATTAATATTAATAACTTCTTACATGATGAAAAAAAAAACAAATAAATTATGAATTAATCTTTTATTAAAAAATATCATTGAATAATTTTTTTTTTATTGAAAGTAAAAAAATGGAATAAAGGGTACAAAAACTACAATTTATAATTTTAATCATCTTCTTCCTCTTCATCGTCGTCTTCTGGCTGCTGGTAGATTTCAAACTGGTCTTCATTATCGTCTTCAACGACATTTGTCTCAAGTTCTTCCATGATTTCGGGATCAAAGGTTCCATCTTCGTTAATGTCGCTCTGATATGGTAGAGCATTGAGACAAGCTTGCCCATTACATTGGCCACAAGCTAAAGAGCATTGCAAGCCCGCTTTCCTGCATCCGCATCGCGAACCACAACCACTTTTGCAGTTGCAGAAAATTGTATTTAGCAAATCTTCTGGAGCAGGTGGTAAAATTGTCATGATAGGCTCCAGAAAATCATTTCGCATTGCCCAACCCCATACCTGGGGTTCCAAATCATGTCCTAACCAAGTTTGAACTTGATCATATACACGGTTGAAATGTTGATGAGCAGCTGCACTTGTTGGTGGAATATTTGAAAGCTGCACAGGTTTATTAAGTTTTGTAGACTTGACGTAATGCGTATAACGAAGATGATCGAGACTTTTCACAGATTTCGAGCATTATAGACTGCCTATAAGGTTTGAGTTCCTTCCTCTAATATTCTCTGGGCCGAATACTTTTCTTCCTCAAATGCTGCAGCTAGTTCATCCAAATTTGTCAGTTTCTCAAAACTTTTAAAATGATGTTTTTCCCTTTTTAAAAAGCGCAGAAGTTGTGTCACAGCCACTTAATGCGTGCAGAAATAAAATATGTTTTTTGGAATGAGGATAATTATCAAAACTTTTAGTCGAGTATATCTCCGTTTTTACATTTCCTTTCCCAACTTTTTTAAAGAAAATTTCTTGTTCGTAAGACAGTGTACGCCCAATTAAAATGACAAGTAAATCAATATCTTGTCCTATTATAACTGCAGTTTTTAGACTTTGATTCTTCAATTGCAGTTTCAACAATAAGAACATCCGCATCATCTCTGGCTTGTTTAGTAGTAATATTTGCAGCTTGTAATTTTTCAATTAACATATTAATGAACTTATCTTTGTTATTTCGATTTGATAAGAATTTTTCTTGAGTAACTGGTACAACCATTGTTTCATCGAAACAGACTTCGTACGTTTTTGAAAGTGCAGCAGTTCTTCTCTGCTGCTCCATAGCTTTTACGTTCTTACTGTAGTCTGAATATCCGTCAAATACAACAATTATTTTGGAACTGTAATGCCTTTGTAAATAATTCATGTATTTATCAAAAATAATAGAAAAAGTATCTTCTCTGCTCCATACAACATGATGAAGAAGAAATCCGCCATCAATAATGAACGTCACATTATTTTCATTGAGAACAAAATCAATTGGGCTCATGTTGTCATACAATGACGATTTTGTTGTTTTTCTCATGCCATCATTATCAAATAGAGCTTATGGGTTATCAGTATTATTGAATAGATATAGATTTAATGCATGAAGAAAATGATAAAATATAATATTATAGTTGATAAAAATTGACAAATATTTATAATCATTGATTTATTGATAGTTCATCAACTATATATGGCGCGTTTTCGACCGGAGGCACCGGTTGACCTGAAGTGATGCGGTGACCGCGCGCTCTCCGCCCTCTATCTCGAAAACGGTTCACCGTATAAAAAAATTTTTTAAACAAAATTTGTAGAGAATTTTGTATTCTACAATATTGATAATACTTACACCCTACCATATGTAGGTTTTGAGACAACTCTTAGGGTGTCAATATACAAGTATTTACAGACTTACAGCTGGGTATCTCGAATTCCGAGGTGAACTTACTATAATGTCTGGACTATATTATCATTATTCAATTGACGGGCCACGAGAACGGAAAATATCCTGTTATTCTTCAATGGAATAAAACCTACCTAAGAAATGTTCCTCCCCCAACAGTGAGTTGTCTCTTCTGTTACCACATCATCAAGTTAGGGGTGTGTTATTGATAATTTTATAAACTCAAGTACGAACTTGGCTGAAAGCTGCTCTTGAGAAGATGCCGGTATTGTAGATTATTACATTATCGATCGATCCTTACGGCTACGTGAACTGCGTTTTTGTTTGTTGGGGCCTTGGAGGGTATATAAAGGCTTTTCCTTATTCTCCGGGTTCAGATTGAAAATTTAAATCCTTATATCCTGCCAATATTGATACGGAAAGAATGTTGGGGAATTGAAATTTGTATTTCGCCTTCTTTGATTTCGATGGATATAACTGTCAGCATTTGATTTGTGAGGGGGATATTCGATACAAGTTGGTATGAAAAGCAGAATTGGATTGGCCTAGATTTACTATGGGAGTGTTATTTGATAAGTTCGAATACCGAATTTATCAGATATATGGAAAGTTAGGAAATAAAAAAATGCCAAAAGTCACAATATTTGCTTGATGACCAGATTGATTTAAGTAATTCTCCTCTGGAAAATTTGTTTTACTGAAGATTAAACAGGTAATGGATATAAATATCTCATTCTATTTAACATGAAAAATCGTGATTGTTGTGCTAGTCTTATCTCCACCTGAAGAAGTTATTGACTTGCGAAACGCGTATTGTGGTTTTGTGAACCCAATTTAGTAAAGTGCTTCAATATGGATTTTCATGAATAAAAAAAAATACATTATCATTAATTAATATTTTTAGAAGTGATTTGAAACCCAAGTAAGTACGGTGCTAAAACAAAAGCATATCAAAATAGCTGCCCAGAAAAACAAAATAAGCTCAACAGACACATGCCTGATGGAACAAAGAGTCATCTAAACTTAGGAAGGGAGTCAGAAAACCCTTCAATAGAGCTTAAAGTCTGGGAAATTGGGAAGGCAACAAAGCAGCTCATTCTGAGTACAACAAGGACCTCAGGAAATAAAATAAAAAATTATGGAGTCAAATGTGTGAGGAAACTACAGAACTAGCCCAGCTCAACGCCTCCAGAGAATTCTAACCAAAGAACACTCCATCTGATAAAAAAATCGAACGGTAGATATGCAGAAAATTAGAAGGGAAGCATTCAGACACACTTTCCTGGGTCCAAGGTTGTGTGCTCATCTGGAATAAGTTGTCACTAACCCCAACAGATCCAGCAGCGGCAAAAATATTCACCGCCCAAAAGATCAGATGGGTCATTGAGAACTTCGAACCTTTCAAATCGACAAATAAGGACAGAGTATTCCCTGCCTGACTACGAAATGGCCTTTGAGATAATACAGCCCTTCTTGAAGAGCCTGTTCAAGGTCAGTTCAATTTTAGGCTATAGTGGTGTTCATACCAAAGACTAGATGTCCAGCTGACGAACCGAAGTCTTATCGCCCCATCAGTCTAACCTGGAGAAATGGAGAAAATGAAAAACTGTTATATAAGAAGTAAACCTCCTCTTGGACAAACCGCTCCACGAGAAACAGTTTGTCCACCAAACAAGCAAATCTACAACTAATACTCTACAATGTCTGGTTGAAAGCATCGGTATTTATTTAGAAAGAAAAAAAGACTCTATATTTATTTAGTGTGTGAACACGTGTTCAGTGTGTGAACACGTGTTTGAATGTGTGTGAACACGTGTTCAAGTGTGCTCCCCAATATTCTACTATATTCAATCAAAAAACTTTTATCTGGAACTGTAAATCTGCATAAGTCTGCGTGAATTCTCTTGCTATTAGTTATTATGAAAACACTTCAAGTGAAGTGAGTGCAAGTGCATTAATTGATTGATTCATATTCAAGACCTCAACTGTGAGTACTTAAAGACTAGTATCGCCTAAAATAGTTTCCAGTGATAGGAGGTCCATAAAAACCATAAATACCATTTCCATTTTTTACTTGAGTTCTTGCAATTGAACTCGCATATCCACTTGTGATGACAGCCGTTACTATTGATGATTTATACAGGCTGATTCAGAAAGGGAATGAAGAAATCAAACAAGAAATGAAGGCTTTGCGTAGTGACTTTTCCGTTGATATTGAAAAATTAACTTTAAAAAATTCAGAATTGGAAGGCGAAAATATAAAGTTGCGTGAAAAAATTCTTGGTTTAGAACGTCGTCAGAAGAAATATAACCTCATAATATATGGCATTCCAGAATCCGATAATAATTTGATGGATGATATCCTGAGCTTAGTTACTAATATACTTGGAATCGAATGTTCAAATATTTATCGTTTAGGTACTAGAACTGAGAATAAAACTCGCCCAGTGGCTCCAGAAACGGTACAGTTCCAGTTGAAAAACAACATAATTTCCAAAGCAAAGTTGAATCGAGAAGCACTGAAAAACTACAGTATAAACATTGTTCACGACCTCCCTCCTGAAGATTACACCGCTAATAAATTTTTGCTGTCGCATCTGAAACAAGCTAAAATCCAAGACATAACATCAAAAGTTGATTTGCGTAAAAAGATTTTAACAACAAACGGAACTGAATATACATTTGCTGAACTGAAACGCTCAGAAGAAGAAGGCACACAACTTTTACCCTGGACTTCAATAGGCGGAGAAAATAACAAAAGAAAAGTTGAGACTCGGAAAATCATCAACACCCGATCACTTTCTCAACGGAATAAAAACATTTAATTATAAATACGTATCAGATATATTGATTTCAAGAACTTGCTCTGTTGTTTCGTTATTCAACTTGTAGATTTTGCTTGTAACTTCAACAGATTTACGAAAATTATCACTACTTAGTTTATTGTATTATACCGCAAACGGAACATCTCAAAAAACCTGTATCAAGAACGTTTCGCAATTTCAGAAATCTTAACATTGAAAATTTCACATATGATTTGGGTTCGATTCCATGGGATCATATGTTTTTGACAATAAAATGGAATACTTTTGTTTGCATATTCTTAACTTATTTGATATTCACTCTCCATATATCACAAAAAACTATAACAAGCCATTTACTCCATGGATAATCGACAATATAAAACTCATGATGAAACTTAGGGACAAAGCTCTAAATAAATATAGAAAAATTAGAATTTCATCTGATCACGGAGGCTGAGTTACTGACCTTCATGTCACAAATAAAAAGTAAGTCTAGAGGAATTGACGATCTTGATAATTTTCTTGTGAATCTCTGTTGCCCATCATTATTACCCATCATATTACATCTTATAAATTTCTGTCTGGAAAAAATGTTTTTCCTAGTATGTGGTAAAAATCTATTGTGATCCCAATACCAAAAGTTAAGGAACCAATGAAATATAATCCATTGTGTGTTTCAAAAGTTGTTACAAGCGAAATCTACTATCAAAAACTATCATCAAATAAACATAATTATTGAATAAATATGTGTTCTCCACTATAATAATTATCACCTATTATTTTTGTAAGTTTCATTCATTTTCTTTCATATTGTATTTTTGTTCTGTATTCTTCAATGTTTTTCGTTTTCTCTCTATCATTGTCGTTCTATATTATTCACATTATCATTATACCATTATTGATTTAATATTGTAACAATATCCATATAGTGTTGTATACTTTTATGTGTATGGGAGTGGATCTCATTATTTGATTTTATTCCAAAATTGTTTTTGATAATGTCTCATGGTGTAGTTGATGAAATCTTCATCGAGGAAACAATGGAATAAACACCCTTCATCATAATTATTATAATTATAATTAATTTCACGTCTATATATTTCTTCTCTATATTTTTTCTCTTTCTTTGTATTTTTATTTTTTTCATTTATTATTATTTATTGAGGAGCAAGAGTAAGAATGGTTTATACCAATCTTGTAACTTATTGACAGGTTTATTTCTTTTTCTTTCCCCAAATGTATTTAGATATTAATTTCTGTCAATAAATGTATATTATTATTATTATATTATTATTATTATTATTTAGAGATATGAAGGGTGTTTTCGATAATACTATCCATCAACAGATCACTACAGGAAAAAAATATAAACACCTCACTGATCAGATGGATACAAGCAATGCTGAAAAGCAGAATCATTGTAACTGCACTCGGAGAGGTACATGACCCGGGAATTACGACTCAAGGTTGCGCCGATGACCTGGTGGTTACGATTAGGAGCAAACATAATTTTTTCAAATAAGTCAAATATTTAGGCGTTATAATCGATGGAAGACTAACATGGAATAGTCTTATAAATCTAATTCATTCCAAGGCTACATCAACAACCTGGACGTGCCCAAGATTATTTGACAAGACATGGGGTCAACTATGCGTCATTAGTATGGTGTATCCCATAGAATCCAGTCACAAACAATCAGATATTATGCCAGCTATACACGACTTCAAAGTGCATTTTGGAGTGGTCATGAACAATCACCAAATATGCACAATAAACGAGCTTCGGCACTAGGAACCCCTAGGCAAAGCCCGCAACAATTTTTCAAGCTGAAATCCATGCTACAGAAATATACGCACAAGAATGCCCTGCAAGAGGCTCCAGGGGGCAAAATCTATATCCTATCAGACAGCCAACTTCAAAAGTCACACACTTGTGAGTCTAGACTGGCTTGGGACTGCAAACTCTCCCTAAGACAACTGGCTACGAACAATCAGGTCACTTTGATATCGGTGCCGAGTCACAATGGGATCAAAAGCAACGAGGAAGCAGACAGCCTTGCCAAGAAAGGGACAAACACTCAATTCTCCTGCTGAAAACCCTTCTGTGGGCTTTTCAAAGCCCACATTGAGGGAGAGTTTCGGCACTGGGCAGTCGCTCAACCAAAAACCCACTGAAATAAGGTTCAAGACAAGTGGAAAGGATCCGGAGACCATTGCTAAAGGAAGCTGAACAGCTTCTCGAATTAGACAAGAAAGACTTGAAATGTAATAATGTAATTCAATATAGCTGATTTAATCTTTAACTTCTTGATCGAACTGTATATTCACTATGTAGAACATTCCTCTGAGTATATACAATATTTCGAAAATGTGCTCAGCAATTCCACCATTTTACCAAAATTCAACAAGACAATGGTTGAGAGGAGTTTTTATTATTATAATTATTGAAAAATATGTGCATATGAAGAAACAGTTTAGCCATGACTTTTCACATCCACATTAACCGCTGCGCTACAATTTCGCGTGATACATCCAAGTAGAGATTCGAAAGCTGGCACTCTTTGTTGGTAGCATAAACTCAAACCCATTCCAGGGGATTGTTGTCTTCTTTGAACCATGTCTGTGATTCCCCAATGCAATCTCAGTTAGAAAGATTAAATTTGCGTCCAACAGCCGCCTCAACGCATTTACTCGATATTCTGCATAATGAATTGCCCCCGTGAAAGATCCCTTCAAAAAGCCTCATGCAAAAGATCAGTTGGTATACAGACTTCAGGTATTATGTAGTTCCACTGTCCGATCTACCCACTAAGTGTGTCCAGTGACTAAATTCCTTTTTGTCCAACTCAAGGAGCTGCTTGGATCCCTTTTCCCAGGATTCAAACTATTTATTCGTGTGATATTCAGAAAATTTCGGGACAGAGAAGTATAGTTCCTCCTCCTGCCCAGTACGCAGTAGCGGCATATAGCACTACTGAACATAATGGCTATCGATTGAATCGAATAAACTTGTATATTGGTACTTCTTGTGTGATAAACTTGGTATTACTTAGATTAGTTTATCTGAATAAAACACATGCGTTCGGTTTTGATGTATAATAATGAATGTTCATATTGCTTGCATGTTACAATGAATAATAATCATGTCGATTTGTTGGGGTTATTGGTTACTCAGTGTACACCAATTCCTAATTATATATACCATAATCTTTACCACCACACTTGACCGAAGTAAGGCTCTCGACAATATTGCACCACATTCTGCAATTTGATCAGGAAATACCTATCCAATCGGTCGAATAGAGTGCTCCCACACAACACTTCGAAGATCTCTCCATTTGACAAAGGAGTTCCAAAGTGAGTGATCTCATCAAATCTCTGCAGTTTTTTCAGCAGCTGCATCTACGCTGACGACCCGTGTACTACTTGTTCAAAGACAAAAAATTGAACCCCGCCCTCGTGATAAATGAAGACTTTAATGCTCTAGTTATTGACCAAAATCGATTTTATATATATTATTTGGAAGACATGCTCAGAGAAAACGATGTCTTGGAAAGGTCAAGATCACATTAGAAAAGGAGTTGTTAGCTGACTGTCTTATCATAGACACTTATGTGAAATATGCCTACAGCACCCTAGGAACAATTTACGCAAACAGAAATTTTTTAACAGAAAGTGTAAATTACTCTTACGCAACTCATTGGTACTTTCTCCTATGAATTACCGTGATACTGTCTACGACCCCAATAAAGACCAAAGTGATACCAATAGGCTACATTCATGTATTGGACTTTTATGCGACCTTAGAAAGCAGGAACATGTGTCGCTTCACCTTAAAACAATTAGATGGCTGTATAACAGAAATAGGCGCTTCGTAAGTCCCTGTTCACTTTCCATATCATTACGACAAGAAAACTCAGTATCTCTATAACAAAATCAGTTTTAGAACTGACTTACACAATTTGAATATGAGGAACAAACCTAGATCGAGTCCTCTCAAACATGAAACGACATCTTTGCAAGGGTCCTCCATATATTCAATTTGCAAGCTTCATAATTGGATTCTAAGCTCTTGAAAGTCCCTGTCAATATCTTTTTTTTCAAACAAATTGGAAGAAGTGTTATTGAATGGCACCCTATCAATTCAGATTTAAGAATGAAAAAATGCATTTCTAAATCAACGAAAATCGTTTTTCATCGTTATTTTTTCTCTGTATTGAAGCTCACAGGTACAGTCTGTGAGGAGTGCACCGATTGAGATGATTCCAAATAAATTGGTGCACATATCTCTTAGAGTGAACAGCAAACTTTTGTCTAACCCATAAACTATTTGAACTATATCTACCTGTAGTATAACTATCTGCTCAATAAAATCATAGCGGGTTTTCCAAATTTTGTGAACTGTTTGGTGACTTCCTCTTTTGGAAGCTGCCAACTTTCACCAAGACGGCAATCTAAGGAAGGTTTGAAAATTAGGGAACATGGTGATGCCAAAACACCGCGAAATGATCGTGGTCATAAATCGCTCGATCTGCCCTTTGATCGGAGTTGCCTTTTCTTCCTCGAGCATTAATAAGGATGGGTAAACAAATAGATCAGAAGGATTCGTCCTCGCAGTGGGCAATACATGTTACACCGGTATTTGAACAAAACTCATTATTATTATTCAAAGAGTAAGAATCCTGACCCATTAACCCAGAATTCAGATGCTGGTGAATTTTCGGAAGTAGTTTCAACACATATAAAAAAACAACTCCATATTTCAGTAATATTGCCTGATTCCAAAATAAAGGCAAAACTCCTCCGAAATGCAGACGAAAATAGATGAAAAACAGGCGCTCATATGAAACATTCCTTCTCCCTTAATATTTATCACATTGACATACAAGCAGTTGTATATTGGAAGCCCCGTAATTTGATATGTGATAGCCTTGAGCGAGTCTGGGGATAAAACCCCTCAATCCATTCTCACACATTGGACACAATAATGCCAAAGGCGATAAAGATCAACAAATTGTATTGGTAGTGTCAATTTTGTTTCTCATGCAATATATTAGAAAGGGTTGGTTATATAAGTGTATTATGACTGAGAGTTCTGATCTTCATATTGATAGATAGATAAGACAGATAATTTATTCATCATTAAAGCTTTATAAATGTGTATCAGACTAGTCAGTTCAACACACATATATACATTAAAAATAAATCACAGTAAAAACTGCTAATAAAAAACAAATATTTGTTGGTGTTTCACTTACACTTGTAAAAACAAAAAACAAAAAAATAAGACTTATGATTGAGAAGTTAGGAATTCATCCATAGAATAAAAAGCATTGGTACATAGGTGATCAAATAATTTTGACTCGTAGATTTTGAAGCTTTCAATTTCACCGAATAGAGTCAACGTGTGATTAAAACAGTTGATACCTTGATAATTATATGAATTTTGCCCAATTGTTGAACGGGAGAATGGTAGACGAATGTGATTAGCATTATGGGTCACGTCATGTATCATATTTCCCTTTGATAATTGAATTTCTTTTTTTTATATCCATACTAATAAGATATATGTACAAGCAAGGAAGAGTTAGAATACCCAATCTTATAAATATATCCTTACAGCTTTCTCTGTAGTGTGCTCCCACCAGGCACCTTATAATTCATTTTTGCATAAGAAATACTTTCTGTATGTGTGCAGAATTTCCCCAAACAAACAAACCGTAACTTAGTGATGAATTCACGAGCCCATAATATGCAAGCTTGAGAATTTCTAGAGACAGTCCCTCGTAACTGTCTAATGATAAAACATATACTGCTTAGTTTTGATACTAAGTTATCAGTATGTTTTTCCCAGGTAAGTTTCTGATCTATATCAATACCAAGGAACTTAATGTGATACTTGCTCTATGGACTTGTGATTCATCCTTACCAGTAGACTGTGATCAATACTAACATTTTTTTGTTGAAACAACATGAAAAAGGTTTTACTGATATTAACTGATAATCCGTTATTTCTACACCATTGATAGAATTCATTTACACATATATTTGAAGTTTCTACTGGGGATACTAAAGTCCTTCCAGCTACCAGGTGATTTGTATCATCCGCATAAATGATCATTTTGTCTGGGGAAGTACATGAATATACACCATCGCTTATAAAAGCCACAAAGAGTAGAGGACCCAGAATAGATCCTTGGGGTACACCACTTGTTACCTTCGCTGGATTAGACTTAGCTGATTGTATGACCACTATTTGTGACCTGTCCTGTAAGTAAGAAGAAATCCAGTTGTTGGCTACCCCTCGAATGCCCAAACGATAAAGTTTCTCCAAAAGTAAGTTGTGATCAACTGTATCGAAGGCTCTACTCAAATCATAATATAATGCTATTGGATATTTTTTATCATTCAGATATTCATAAATATAATTGCATAATTCTTTGATAGCAGTTTCCGTAGATTTTTTGTGCCTAAAGCCATGCTGACAGTTTGGAATGAGATGGTGTTGTTCCAGGAAATTGTTTAGCCGAGCATTGTAACTGCTTTCAAAAATTTTTGCGAACTGAGGTTGCAGACAAATGTTTCTGTAGCTACTAACTTCATTTCTAGATCCTTTACCTTTAAATATTGGTACTGATTTCGATATTTTTAGTGCGTCTGGATACTTCCCCTTCACAAATGATTCATTTATTATGAATGAAAGCCTTTTTTTTTTTTAATTTCTTTGGGGTGGTTGGATAAGGAATATAGTTTCAAGAAAGAATGGAGCAAGCCTGACATTATCTAGATTTGGTTCAATTTTTTCAAAGCCCATAAAGAAATTATTAAAATGGTTACATATAGTGAGTTTATCCGATTCTGTCTGGTTTTCTATTATGATTTGTGAGGGCACAGCAGTTGTTGGTTCGTTTTTTGCTTCATTACTCATGACTCATTAAAGTAATGGAGAGATTTTTTTATGAATTTTTATATTTAAATTATCTAGGGAGTTTTCATCCCATTCATTATTGAATATTTTCCATCTATATCCCAAGTTCTCATCTATAATCTGAATCATATGTTCTAGAGAGTCAAAATTATTTGCAGTTATAATCAGTTCGATTGATCAAACTATTTTTAAACTATTCATATAAAATTATAATAAAAAAACTATATATCATTTCAAAGGTGTGATTTGGTGCTTTCTTGCTCATAGAAGAGGACTTATGCTTCTCCTCTCACAAGCAAGATTTTCATGATATCGGTGATACTCTGGAGTCATTGTACATACTCGTGCCCCTACATAAGGGTGCCTACAGGAAGCTCGGATGCTTAAACAAAAAAAAAATATTTTAACCAATCAAATATGAATATTAAGAAATGAACAAAATCAGGCACTTGCTAAATAGTTGAATAAACAATAATCCGCCAGCAGAAAAAAATATTTCAATTTTATTACTTATTATGCGTTAATTAAATTTTTTTTGTTAATTAACATAGTTGGAAGTAAACAAAAGAACCTCGATAATTTTCAAAGCGGAAGCCAGAAAAAAATTTTTTTGGTCTGTTCTTCAAATGCTTTAGCTCGGTGAAAGAATAAAAAAACTTTAATTATCCATTATTTTCTTAACAATTGAAGATGCTGAAAAAGTAAAAAAATTAATAAAACATTGTTTTTTTTTTCAAATATCCCAATTGATTTGTTTTTTATTGTTGAAAGCTACATGTTTTTTTTTACTACAATTGTTTAAAAAATTGTTTTTTTTGGAAGTTAAAATAATGTTTTTAAGATTTAAATAAATACATTGTTTATGAAATAAAATTCAGGAACCATTTTTTGAATCATTATTTCTATTTTTAACTTCAAATTTTTTATTTGTTTATTAAATAAACAATTTCTTATAAAAAAATAACTTTTCGCGTTATATATTTTGGAAATACTACAAAAATAAACAAAAATGACAATGTGTCGTTTCTTAAGCAGAAAAATTGTTTTATATTTTTTATTTGATTTAAAGAATTCTCATGCTTTTACTTTTTTTTTTCTTGTTTCTTATCATTATAATTATTATAAATTATAAACTATTGAGGATACGATGAGATCTTTTCTTTTAAGGTCTTACTCAATTATTTATTAATTTTTTTGTTATTATTTATAAAAATACATCGAAAAAATTTTTTTTCGAGTCTTTTAAATTTGAATAAATACTTCGGGTCTTTTTTTTTAAATAAATTGTTTATAACTTTCAGACTATTTGTTTGCGAGACATGAGACAAAGCGTAAATCATATCTAGATAAAATTCCTCATCCAATGACACCTTGGTCATAATTTTACGTGAAGGCCTTCTCCAACGCGACGAAATGGCACTTGTGAACCAGACTAATAGGAGTTATCGGGAGTATTCATAATTTTACCAAAAATAGTACAGAAAAAATATAAAAATGGAATACAGGGTGTTTTATAATTGAATGCTGATCCTAAAGGGCGATAATCCTTAGATGGTTTTAGGAAAAATTCTTCATATGAACATAAGTCCGCAACCTCTTCATTTCTGAAATACAGAATGTTAAAATTTAACAACAAAAAAATGAGTTCTTCTCCAATGACATACACACTATTTTTCGTGCAATCACAAAATTATTGAACAAGATAATTGTAAATAAATATATTATTGCTTTAAAATCATCAGCACTTCAATTTAATTAACAAAGTCACAGCGTTGCTATGGAAATGATATGTTTGAATATATACAAAATATTTTGACAGTTCTTGACAAAACGCAAATATGTCCTATACTGATAGTGATATTTCAGTATCTTGCACTCCTCCAGAGCCAAAAAGAATGTTTAAACTCGGCACTTTCCGTTTCAATACCTGAAAAACAATAAAATGTATTTGTTATTAATTTAAAAATTAATGCTGTATTGATAAACAATAAATAATCCTTGTCATTGCCGTATTCTAGAAATGTCAAATTTGGAAGTGACATTTGGTTTGGCGGCCGTTGCTATGGGTAACGGCCACCAAACAAAACGTCACTTCCAAACTTGACATTTCTAAAATACGACATTCTGTTTGACACACCAATCTTTAAACTCGCTGTAACATTTTTCCTACTACCGTTTAAATTATTCAGGTATTAAAACGGAAAGCGCCAAGTTTACAATAGTTTTTATATCTGGAGGAGTGCAAGATACTAAAATATCACTATCAGTATCGGTCATATTTGGGTTTTGTCAAGAACTGTCAAAATATTTTCTATATATTCAAACATATCATTTCCATAGCAACGCTGTGACTTTGTTAATTAAATTGAACTGCTGTTGATTTCAAATCAATAACATATCTATTTGCCATGATCTAGTTTAATAATTGGTATGCCATGGCCACGGAACTTTTTGGCGACCTCAAGATTATCCTGTACGGTACGCAAAAAGTTATTTCCGCCTACCTCTATCCAGAGTATACATTTCCTGGCCTCATTGTAGGGCGCAAAGTCTTACTTTTCCTCCCTAGAGAGGAAAAGTACTTTTCCTCCCTAGGGAGGAAAGTAAAAGTGACGTCATGGTACGTCATCAATAAAATAACTTATACGGCATTGACGACCTAAACTATATTCTGTTATGTAAGTATACATTTTACCGTTTATTTATAGAACACCCTGTATTTTTCAAAATGGTAGAAATCAGTAAATTGTTATTTTGATTTAACGATGTTTACATTAATAATTTGACTTCAATTCATAGACTCATCCGGTTTTCGAATTTTGGACAGATATATTATAGCATGCTATGGTCGATTGACAGATTAACAGTTTCAAAGTGTGTTACGCTATAATGTATCTACAAAATATAAAATAATATTTAAAAAATGAGTGATTCAAGCGGATTTGAAGATATAAATAATACACCACCGGATATTTTGGAACAAGTTAATGTAACAGTACAATCTCTATTACCCCAAAGGAAAATACGAAAAACAGTATTTACATTTCAAGCAATGGGCCGAAGAAAAGCATATTCGTACTTACTCAGAAAATGTTATTTTGGGGTATTTTTCGCTATAGCAAATACATTAAAAGCCTCTACATTGTGGTCCAAGTATTCGATGCTACGTGGATGTGGATATTGAATACCCAAAATTAATTGATTTCTTGAAAAGCCAAAACCAGGGATATAAACCTAATGAGGCAAAAACCATCTCAAGAGAGGAAGTGAATAAATTTTTACTAGAAGCCCCCGATGATAATTATTTATTAATGAAGGTAAGATATTTTCAAGAAGTAAATATATTAAGAAAATGAAAGTTAAACGGCAAATATTATAATAGAGCTACAATACGCTATGTTCATGATTCCGGAGAAGTTGCCTGTGAGTCCCGGTAGCGCAACGAGTTGGTGCACCACTCACTGTTCATGATAAGCTTGTAGGTGTTGGTTCGAATTCCGGTGTTCGACAGCTTTTTTTTTAATTATTTTTTCTTTGTTTTGTAGGTTTTCCTCATTTTGCACCACTCACTGTTCATGATAAGCTTGTAGGTGTTGGTTCGAATTCCGGTGTCGACAGCTTTTTTTAAAATTATTTTTTCTTTGTTTTGTAGGTTCTCCTCATTTTCGGAATTTCAGAAGCATGCAGCTGTGACGAGCTCCTTAAAATGGCCACTACAGATATTGAAGATGAAGGTTCAATTTCAATAGTAAATATGCCAAATTCTAAAACAAATATACAGAGAACGTTTGTAATCAATGCTTCACCGGGGAATGGCCCTAATTATATTGACATTTATAGAAAATATACTTCGCTACGCCCTAAAACAGATTAGACATGTTTATTTGTCTGCTATAGAGCAGGAAAATGGATCAACCAAATGGTTGAAAAAAATACTAGTGCTAAAAGTCCTAAAAAAATTGCAGACTTTTTAAAACTGCCTACTGCCATAAATTATACCGGCATTGTTTCAGAAGAACCTCGGCAAGTTTACTTGCAAATTCTGGAGGAGACATTCTTGCTTTGAAGAAACACGGGGGTTGGAAGTCTACGAATATCGCTGAAGGGTATGTGGAGCAATCTCTTGCAAAAAAGCGAAAAATTTTGATCCAAATTATGGGAGTCACTGAAGTTAATGAAATTGATTACTTCCGGGGGATACCAGCTGTATAATAATGTTGTTAATGAAAATATCACGAAAACTGCGTTAGCTCCAGCTCTCACTTCTAGTGGTATTCAAATAAACACTGCTCAAAACTGCACGTTTAACATTAGTATAAATAATTACTCTACCACAAATTAAAAATATGTAGGATGCAAGAATGAAAATAACGTTCCTATAAGTTATACTGTACCTACTTCTTAGTTTTGGTTCTTCAATAAATTTTGTTTGTTAAATTATTTAAAAATTACTTGAATTATTTGAGGGAGGCGGAAAAATCATATGTATAACATGGGGGTAAAGTGCCTTTTCGTCCCTTGAATGATTACTGCCGCTACGCTACTTCATCCTCGGGAGGAAAAGTAGCACTTTTCTCCCTTGTTATACAAATAGCTATTTCGCGGCCTTGGCATACAAATAACTATTTTATGCATACTTTGCATGCACCAAAATTGAAAAAAAAGCCAAAGCGGTTTCAGAGATATTGGGGATGAACTGATTTTTTTTGTTAAATTTCAACATTCTGTATCTCAGAAATAAAGCGGTTGCGGACCTATTTATATGAAGAATTTTTCTCAAAATCATCCAAGGATTATCGCCCTTTAGGATCAGCATTCAATTATTAAATACCCTGTATTGCACTAGAATCCAAATATACAGAAATACATTTTCCTTCGGTACTCACAGAAGCACATCGGATCTTCGGAGATGCATTCCGATCTTGACAGGATGATAAATTCCCACATTAGATTCGCCGGATATCTATATAATTTCAAAACGCGGTAGGACTATCTGTTCCATCCTTAAATTACCTCAGCATCCCATTTCAAGCGAGTTAAACACGGATGAAATCACTGTAAATGTATTGTGCTCTCTAACATAATAACTCAATGTTGTCATCCTTATTTCACGTTCTTTAATTTAGTATCTCTAATTGGAGGGATCAGAAATGCTCTCGCCCTCGAGGTGAGAAGTAAACACTCCGATAGCAGTGATACATTTATATTTTAGGATAATTATTTCAGTAACACCCATTTAACACTCGATGCCACAGTGATAGGACCATAATAACTGGTACTAGTAGTGCGGTGGACTTCTAGATTTTTTATTTATGCACATTTTAATGAACGGATACATTTGCATCAGTTTTTAGGATCTACATTCGATTTTTTCGTGGGACCGCCTTGGGTCATTCTTTCCGTTCTTTGGTGTACACTTTATTATTATCGAGAAATATTTCTTATCCTAGTAGAGATTGCAATATACTAGAGCTGATTTAATCCGTTGGATCGATGTTTCTGTAAGTGGAAATAAGAGAAAATGGTAATGCCTACAGAAGTTACAGATACAAATTCATTTTGTATAATAAAAATATTATTAACAATATGAAAGGACGAATGGGAAATACATATCATAACGATACAAATACAGTGCTT